>CM076575.1:2010273633-2010512945 GCA_034641835.2 Pinus albicaulis | reverse complement strand
TCAAAACTAATCTAAAAGAGGGAAAAAATCTAGTCAAAACACACTAAAAAGAGGCCAATAGATCTAGGGTCGAAAGGGATAGGGATCTAAAGGAGAAAGCTGCTGAAAAGAGGTGTAGATCACAGCCAAGAGGCAGAGGCAAGGTGGCTGGAAAAAAGGAGGAAATCAGCAAAAAGCAGAAAGGGCAAGGAGGAGGCCCTAAAGGTAGATCCAAAAAAATCTTCAGGAGGTGATTTGAAAGAGAGAGGAGCTGATTTAAAGGGATTTGAAAAGGAGGGATTAGATCTGAAAAATAAATGGCTGACACTCTGAAAATTTAGACACTTACAGTAGCTAAAACTATTCCACAAAAAGTGGAGGGTACTGAGGCCCTAGGGGGCGAGATTCCCACTTAGTTGAGTAAAAAAGAGCAAGAATAGGTCTAAACAGGCAGAGACGGAGGTCAGACAACCCTGATAGAGGTTCAGACAAAACCCAGAAAAATTTCAGAAAAAATCCAGAAAAAAGTCCAGGTCGCAGTTTTTGACCTGTTTTTCGCTCAGGTAGCAGTTTTTGGGCTGTTTTCCGCTTCCCAGGTCGCATTTAATGGGCTAAAAAGTGTGACCTGGAGTCCAGGTTGCAGTTTCTGGGCTGAAAAGTGCGACCTAAAGCTCCGGGTGTCCCGGCGGCAGATTTCCGAAAAATTTGCCATCTCAGTTGTGGCTGATGTCTGTCACCTGCGCAATAGGGCCAGAAACACGCAGAAGTTAGAAATTTTAATGTTTTAGGGTTTTATAGGTGAAAAAAAACATAAAAATAGGAAAAACCAAAAGCTGAAAAGAAACCCTAGGGTCTGAAGTAGCTGGATATGCAGGAATATGAAAAACGACAGCGGTCGTAATTGAAAACCCGTGTGGAGTCACCAGTTGTTAGTATGAATCCTTTGTCGAAGTGTATGAAAAAATATCACTTTAGCTACACATAACTAATAGCCCTAACATCAAATATGGCTGCCAATATCTTCAGATCTGCAGTTAGTTGACCAAAAAAAGTGCTGCAAAAACCAGATCTATGCATAGAAAGACATTAAGCAGTGAAAAAGAAGGTTTTGCTCCATATATCCAATAGACAAGACAATAACAATTTTTGAAAGAATTTTTTGTATTAAGGGCACCTGGGAGGAAAAAAAGAAGGTGTTTCCAATTCTCCTCAATGGGATGGGTTCTTGGAGGTCCTAAGCACTTCAGATCTAGCATTTCTCTCTCCTGTTGGTGTAGAAAACCCAGACAAAGATAGAACTCAAAGGGAGCTCACACAACAAATAATGGAAAATATGACAATGATAATGGCTCAAAGTCAGACCAAGAGTTTAGATCCAGAGTGATCTAATAGGCAACAAAAAGTGAAGAATGGTAGGAAAAACCCTCCTATTTATAACAAAATATTGGGTCATTCTAGATCTTGGTGCATGATTAAAATATCATTAACCAAATCTAGATCCACCTTTTATGGAATTTTTTATTATATTTGTTGGAGGGAAAAGGTATTTGACTTGGGTCAAATCCCTTTATTTGTGAATAATAAATAAATAAATGATTTATTTATCATTTTAAAGAAGTGGTTGAAGGATAATCAAATAAATAATGATTTATTTAATTATTTATGGGTGATTTAGTCATATTTAACAAGGAATATTATTTAAATAAGATTTAAATAATTATTCCTAGAAAATAATAAGATAAATAAAGATTTATCTAATTAATTTCTTTGTTTTGGGTTAAACATGACAAGGAATAATAATTAAATTATTGTTTAATTAATTATTCCATGAGGAAAATCAAACAAATATAGATTTGTTTAATACTTCATTTTGGGGTTTCCTGTTTAGACCATAAACAACCTAATAAATGTGTTTTATTAAGTTATTTCACATAGTGAAAGCAATTTTACTTAGGGTAAAATTGGTCTTACATGGTGTACTTGGGTCCATCTAATGATAGTAGGTTAGATGACCAAAAAATGGTGTAACAATGCCAATGGATTTCTTTCTGGTGAGCCTATCAGCCCATAAGGCATGTACCAACTTGTTGTGCCAAGATTTATTGTTCTCCTCTAATAGCTTTTTTATGATTGTCACTAAGCTCTTATTTGATGATTCAGCCAAGCCATTACCTTGAGGGTAATAGGAAGTTGAATAACCAAGCGTGATATGGTACCTGTGACAGAAATCAATCATTCTCTTGGATCTGAAAGCAACAACATTGTCAGTGATTATCTTCCTTGGACAACCAAATCGAGAGAGAATATGGCCTTCTAGGAACCTAATAATAACAGAATCTGTGGCACTCCTAGTGGGAATGGCCTCTATCCACTTAGTGAAATAATCAGTGGCTATTAAAATCCATTTATGTTGTCCTGAAGAGGCTGGATGAATTTCCCCTATAAAGTCTAGACCCCATTGTATGAAAGGACCTTCAACAGTAATGGGCTGTGAAGGGAGGGGAAGAAGTTTTCTTTTACCTTCAAAGATCTGACATTTATGACAAGCAGTTATCATTTGGTGGACATCATTAAACAGTGTAGGCCAATAATAACCAGCCCTGAGTATGTTATTTGCTGTGGCTTTCCAACTCAGGTGGCCTCCACATTCTCCAGCATGAAACTCTTGTTTAACATTTTCAGCCTCAGGTTCAGACAAACATTTCAATAAAAGGCCATTTGGATTTTTCCAATATAGACTTTCATTCATAATGCAGTAATTTCAAGCTTTGAGTTTTATGAATCTGGCCTTTGTTTTGGACAATTCTGGAGGGGAATTGAGGTTAGTGAGCACGTAAAGGATATCAGTATACCAAGGAGAGTTTTGGAATTTCTCTTCTATAGTGGGGTCAAGCAGGTTCTCCTGCTCATCCAAGGCATTCATCATGTTAATATCAAGGGCCTGCAGATTTGATTCAGCCATTAATTGGGCCAGGCCTTGACCTTTGATCAGCTTGGTGGGTTTAATTTCAATGTCATACTCTAAGATGGTAGCAATCCATTTGCCTCTTTTTCCATTAGGGTCTTGGGACAAAATATCCTAGACCACTGTATTTGGCACGAAAGCAATGGTGTGAGAATGCAGAATGTACAACCTAAAGTCCTTTAAGGCCTTAACCAGAGCATAGGCCTGCTTTTCCATGATGTTGTGATTTAAGGGTGCATCTCTTAAGCCTCTACTGAAGAAAGCTATAGGCTGTTCATTACCTTCTGAATTTTTCTGCAGCAAAACTGCAGCTACGGTGTGTTGGGAAGCAAATGAAAATATCAGAAAATATTTTGAGAAGTTAGGGCTGATAAGTACAGGAGCCTGTGTGAGTGCAAGTTTTACTGACTCAAAAGATTTCTTGGCTTCAACAGTCCACTTAATACCTGCATCTTTCTTTAGCATTTCGGTCATTTTTCTAAGGTGTTCAGCAAGGTTGGGAATGAACCTCCTAAGAAAATTTATCTTCCCTATGAAGGACTGCAATTCCTTGATGTTTCTTGGATGTGTGATTTGAAGTATTCCCTCAACTCTTTGGGGGTCTATCCTGATCCCTTTCTCAGATATAATGTGCCCAAGAAGTTTACCTTATTGTAGCCCAAAGACAGTTTTCTTAGGATTTTACAGACCATACCTTCTACATTTTTCGAAAACTTTCCTCAGATGTTTCAAGTGTTCTTCTTCAGTTTTAGAAAAGACAATCAAGTCATCCAAATAGATAACTATGAAGTGTCCAATCTCATCTAAGAAAGCAATATCCATTGCTCTCTGAAAGGTAGCTCCAGCATTCATCAATCCAAAGGGCATTTTCACATACATGAAGGTGCCCCATGGAGTGGTAAAAGCTGTTTTGAGTTGATATTCTGGGAGTACCAGAACTTGATTATATCTTGAAAAACCATCAAGCAGGGAGATTCTCTTAGAGCCTACTACCTTTTGTAGGATATGCTCCATTCTGGGCAAAGGGTAGTTGTCTTTTAAGGAGGCTATGTTGAGGTTCCTAAAGTCTATGCATAGTCTAATCTCACCTGTTTTCTTCCTTACAGCCACTAAGTTTGACACCCAATCAGAAAACCTTACAGGGACTATTATGCCTGCTTCATACATCTTTTTAATTTCCTTCTCTACTGCAGGCAATTGTTTTGGATTGATCCTACGGAGTTTTTGTCTGAAAGGTTTCTGATTTTCCTTTATTGGTATCTTGTGTTGTATGATGTTGGTGTCATAGGCCTTTAAGTCTTCGTAGCTCCATGCAAACACATCAATGAATTCCTTAAATAGGTCAACATATTTCTTCCTCATGTCTGCAGGTATAGACTTAGCCAGTTTTATCATTTTGGGCTTATCTTCAGTGCCTATGTTGCATTCTTCCACATCGGAATCAGGATGTTCTATTGTGGGCCTTTTTGCAACGTCATCAAAGTCAAAAAGGTCCTCTAAGGGTGCCAGGCCTCTGGGTATGTTCTTATCTCTGGCCTGCAACACTTCGACCTCTTCATTTTCTGTGTTTTCACTATTTTCGTTAAAATTTCCAGTTTGCTCGAAAAAAGAATTTATTTCTATGTTACAGGGCGTTTCTTGTTCATCTGGGGGATCCTCATCTAGGCAGAAGCTATCAGATTTGGAGTCTGAATCAGAAAATTCAAACTCATTTCTGCCTATTGGGAAATCCTCAATCTGTTTGTCTCCTTCGAAAACCTGCCAATATTTTTCATTGTCTGGCACCGCAGGTCTGAATTTGGTCTGGATGATGATCTGTTGGTCATTGGGGGCCTTAGGATACGAACTAGATAGGAAAGCTAATCCATTAGCAACAGTGTTTTGACCCCTCGGAATGAACACTAATTTATATTCAACGAATGTTTTCAACAGATCCAGAGTGTCATTCCTATATGCTCTTAGTTTGGGATGTTTTGCTGAATACTCACCATTCACCTGTTTTATAACTAACTCTGAGTCTCCGTGTGCAGCTATCCTACGGGCTCCTAATTTCTTCAACAGATTCAAGCCCAAAATGAGAGCCTCATATTCTGCAATGTTATTTGTACATTTGAAATGCAGATTGACAGCATGAATCTCCGTGTGGTTACTCTCTGTGTTACGTATCCATACCCCTGCTCCAGCATTTTGCCTAGTACAGGACCCATCGAAATTTATTTCCCACAGGGGTTCTTTGTTTAATTCGTTTTCATCCCCTCCCCTACAGTTGGGTTCGCCATTATGTTGAGTTGTAAGGTCTGTACTAGGAGAGGGGTTATTTTGTTTTTCATGTAGGGTATCAGTTCGAACAGGGTGACTGATCAGCTGACTGTGTTTTGATTTTGTTTCTGGTTCACTCAGAGTTACATTTTCTGCATTTTTCCCATGGTCTCCTTCATCGTATTCTTCTAGAGTAGCCATTATGTTGAAATCCATGGGCTCTACGTTTGTATCTCCATTTTCTGATCTTGGCTCTTCTAAGGGTTTGTCATTGTAGAGAATGAAAGAGTCCAGTTCTGTATGTACAGAGTATAGTGGTGAGTTTTCAGGTTTCTCGGGGCTACTGACTAGAAATTTCATTTGAGTTTCTCTATACAGTCTTCTAAGCTGGCCGAATATAGGGATGGTGGCATATGAACCATCCATCTGCATTGTCCCTTGCAGTTTGGCTCCCCATGATCTTGATAATAGCATGCCATACTTAGGTGGCACATCTGCCACCACAACATCCATGACCATACATTTAGCAGGAATCTGGGTTAAACTCACACATAAATCTTTGAAGAGGCCTAGGAATTTTACTCTGCTAGAGTCAAATGAATATAAGTCTTTGTAGGGTCTGGTGATTTCTAGGCCTAGCCTCTCCATCACTACCTTGGGCATTAAGTTGTGAGACGCTCCAGAATCATGCATTGCATTGTGCAAGATCTTGTCATGAATGTTGAGACTGATATAAAAAGGTGGAACTGCCCCTTCCTGAAACTTTCCGTCAATATTTGGACCAAATAGCAAGGCGGGTTGATCATCACTCAGATTTACAGTGTCACTATTTACACTTAGATTTAATGCTTTCAAAATCTGACCTTTATATATATCCTGAGTGGCCAACTCAGATAATGGTACAGAGATTTTAATTTTCGCAATCTCACTCTCTAAATTGAAAGTGGACTGGGTCTTTGGAATGTTCAACTCTGTCTTATTTGTTACTACATTAGTAGCTGAATCAGTTTGTGATTTTTCACTATGTACAGGGTTGGGAACTGTTGTATCAGGAGAAATAACTGTGGTGCTAGTACTGCTAGTTGGTTGACCTTGTTTTTCAGTGTTATGGTTGTCTTTTTCTTTGTCTTTTCCAGAACCTTCAGCTGCTGATTTGGAATTCTCAGCAGTTGCTTTAGAAGTTTTGTCAGGATTTTTCTTGATTGTAATCTCAGGAGTCTTGGCTTTGGGAGTATCTTGGTTTTTCTTGCTCCTAAGTTCATATTGTTCCCTGAATTGCAACATGGCATTTTCAAATCCTAATCTATAATCCTCAGACTCAAACCACTCCTCATCACAACCAGTGCTGGAGGGCTGGTCTTCTTCTGAATCATAATTTAGACTTGAGTCTTCTATTTCAAACATGTTTATTGCATTCCCTTCAGACTCTTCTATGATTCCCTCATCCTCATCTAGAAAGTTTTGGAAAGGGGGAATAACTTGTTGATCTGATTCTTTCTGTCTGTTGGGAGTGGCATTGTTGTTTCTTCTAAAGTTCTCGTTCTGGTTTTGATTTCTGTTTTGGTTACTAACTGTGACAACCATTTTCTCCATCATTTTTTGTAGCTTATCCACATTTTTAGATAATCTATCATAGTTTGGATCAGAGGTGGAAGCTACGTTGTCATCCCTATATGTTACCCTCTTCTCAGATCTCAGTCTTGCTCTCTTTTCAATCAGGTTTGCCTCTACGTTAACTGCTCCTTTTTGCATGTCCTCTAGTGTGGCATATTCTTTATCTCTAATCTCATAGGCCATGTCAGCATCAAAGCCTTCGGGATATTTTGCCAGGGCCATGCCTTGTGGAGGTTTCATATGTGGGGGGAGAGCATTATAAATGCTATTGAATCTTTTTGTATAATCATGTACACTCTCTCCCGGATTCCTCTTAAGGCTCAGGTATTCTGCTAGGAGTTGGCAAGCGTTTGCCCTAGTCTCCCATTTGTTTATGAATGTCTGATATAGAGCAGGAAGGTCTTGGATGCTATTAGGAGGCAGATTTTTAAACCATTTCTTTACATCACCCCCTAGGCTCTGAGCAAAGATTCTCATTTTGACTGTTTCATCATCAATTTCCATATAGTCAAAAGAGTCTTCCATTTTATCTACATGTGCCTGAGCTGTGATGGATTATTTGGCAGTGAAGTGAGGGATTTTTGATTGATAGTCATTTGGTAGGGGGATAAGAGGCTGAGGTAGAACTAGAGGTGCATGCCAGTCTGCCATTGTGATGTTCTGATGAGGTAAAAGATTAACCTGAGCAGCTGGTATATGGATAATAGGGATATTAAGACCAACAGAGGCTTGTTGAGCAGATCTAGGGTGAGACAACCCCGAGTTTTGGACAAAGTGTATATCAGGTGGTGTAGATAGAGGGGTTTCTCTGTCCCTAGGGTTTGGCTGGTCTGAAACACTGAATGACCTAGTTCTAGGTAATCTGTTTTGGAGGTCTAGGTCGAAGAAAGGGTCTAATAGAGCTGCAAGATCTTCTGGTGCAAAATTAGCTCTATGAATGTCGCTGGAAATAGTTGATCTCCTACTTACAGGTGTTCTCTTGAGGATTTTCTCAGGATTATCAACTATTTTAGGTGGGTTTGGATCAGGGCAAGCTCTCGTATGAATGGTTCTGTGAGCTAGAATGCTGTTCTTGAACTAAGCAGCTTAACCCTACTTGTTACTTCTATTGTGGTTGATATTGTCTCAGGGCTGGTCTCCCAGCGGAGTCTTCATTATGTTTCGGGTCTGGTCTCCCAGTGGAGTCTGATGCGAAACCAAGATGATCAGCAGGCCTACTGATCACCAGTGGAGTCTTTTAACGTTTAGGAGCTATGGAGTCGCCAGGTGGAAAGGTTTAAGGTATTTCAGGGGATACACTGTCCACCACAGTGCTGATGAAATATCCCTTTTCAAGGATATCCCACTAAACACAGCAAAATCTAACCAAAGATTGACTGGGAGGGCATTTACCAGATATGTCACCTCAAAGAAGAGGATGAGATCCGAAGGCTACCTGGCCCTTTCCAGGCTCTGTCTAAGAGTATGGGTTAAAACACACAAGAGGTAAGTGGAATGGGAAGGATAAGTGTTTTACTACCAACCTAACCAGAGATTCTAGGTTTTCTGAGGTTTGGAGATGTATCAAGATGAAAGTACTCAGAAACTCCCCAGCGGAGTCGCCATTATGTTGGGGTTCCCATGTTTTGGCCAGATTGGCAAGACCAAAAGATGAGACAACATCATAACCACTTTGGGACCTTAGGATCTAGCCCTCCTAGGTCCAGAGAGGGATCTCTCTATACAAGTCAAAGGATATGTCTTTGAAGCTCTAAGTTATGCTTTTAGGCTAGTTGTAGGCTCAGGGTTGTTGGTTTGATTGTTTGTGTTTGGTTGGAGGGAATCAGGAAAATAAGGACCAATATAAGACACGAATGAGTGAAGAGGAAGCTTAGGAAGAGACAAATAACTCAAAGAACATCAAAGCCATTGGGCTTTGGAGTCAAGAAAGGATTTATTTGTGTTCAATGTGCAAGCTTTCAGTTGGGCTAGTCATCTAGAGCATTTGGATCTTAAAGGATGATTGGTGGGATGGGACATTAAGGATTGAAAATGAGTGAAGGGGAACCATCCAACTCTGTCTATAGATCAGGCCAGAGGTCATTTAACTCCAGGCCTGCTTGGACAAAATCAGAGGCAATTACAAGGGATCTTAGAAAGGCTAGCTGGTCGTGCAAAGATCCTAGTGGACAGGGCTAACACTAATCCCCAGTGTTCCCAAACCTTCCAACTAAATCCTACCAAGAACATCTAAACATGGACTTCATCAATTCATACATCAGAGAGCAGGCAATATCATCCACTACACTGGTTAAATCAATTGAAATCAACATTCAGATACACATATAAGCAGAAAACATTGAGGTAGGGAGAGCAGGAAACATAGGGCACCTATCAAGGGTGAATCCTATATTATACTTTTGTTGCCTACCAGTAGAAATGAAGTGAAATGTAGCATGCAATGAGAGCAATTCAATCACAAATACAGAGAAAGAGGAAACATCACCAGCTGCTTTAGATCCGGATCCAAAGAAACATGCTTGTCATATTAAAAACAACACCAATCAGGTACATCATAGCCCATAGCTTGAACATTCAGTCTGAATACATCTAGTCTCAGTATATCTTACAATTTTACACAGAGAACTTGTCTCAAGAGGAACAATGCTTGCGTTTCACTGATATCTCATCAACAACCATTACAAATTTTCCTTCTGTGCTTTATAGCAAAGGATGAACCTAAGATCGACTGAAGGAGTAGGTGAAAATTAAATGTATCATTAAACATAACAATGAATGCAGGGCCGAAACCTATTCTGCTCGACCTGCTATGTATTTAATCTCTGTCACCTTCCTTGTGAAAGAATGATCTGCTTTGGATATGATCTTGACCTTTTGGATTGTTGTACTCCTAGTGTCGTGAACAAAAAATAAAATGAACTGCTGCAAGGTTTGTCTCATAAATGTTTTGGCGTTTTCAAGTCTGTTGTCTGGTGGAAAACTCTTCAGGGACATGGTGCATGATAAAAGCCGTATGGGTGCCATGTACTTGATGAAGAAAAAATATTCTGCTGATGAAAAAACCTGATATTACCTTTTGCCTGTGCTCGGGATCCTTTGATCGATCCTCGGGGTCTGTAATCTGCTGCTTTGTCTCTGAAAACATTGACTTAGGGCTCGAGATCTTCATTAGCTTGCCTTAATATTCCTGCTTGTATTGAATGACCCTGCCTTTTCATTTTGCTTCTGACAGGGTAGCTCGGGCTTTTAATAGCACTGAAAGGTTTTCCACAGAGTTTTGAATCCTGTTCTTTAAAGCAAATCCTGTCAGCCACTTTCTTTGACTATCTCGTGGTGGTACCAGCTCCTGGATTCAATTTCGTCTGCGCAGTTTTCTCTTTGGATGGTACAGCAGAACCATGGTGGTCTTCTACCCTTGGAAACCCTGCAAAACAACGAACTGTGAAGAAAAAACATGGGCAGGAATGGTGAAGGTGACGAGGACTATGAACATGGCCACGCTGACGAGCTGGAGAAGAAAATTGTGGAATAAATGGTGAAAATCACTCTGGTATATGGTTGGCAGAGCGCAAAGAGAATAAACGCGAAAAATGAATGCAAAACACGTAAATAAACCAGTTTATGTAATGGACTAGGAATATGTACGGAGGGTACTTGTGGCAATGACGTGGCAAGATGGGGTGATGGGGCGAGGCGGGAGACCGTGGAATGGTCAACAAAGGAGGACGGACGTGGGCCGTCGATTGCGAAAGAAATCGACGACTGTCAGTGCAGCGGGGAGAGGTGACGACGAGTTAGGAGTATGGAGGAGACAGGTTATCGGGGGTGAAACTTTGATGATTGACAAGCGTTGGATGAGTTCCTCCAGATCCGACGGTTCTGAACAATTCTGCTGGGCGTCTCGTACCAGAAGTTAATGCACAAAATGGGGGTGGTTTTGCCATGGTACATAAGCCACATGTCTTTTCCTGAGTGGAATCGCTGGCTCTTCGGGGAAAACCGCCGGCTCGCGAATGGTGGTGCGGAAAATACCGGTGGATTTGGAATAGTGCGCAGGGACGGGAGTGGGGACCACTGATCGGAAGGGCTCTGCGCCGTCGGATCATACATTAATTTGGACGGCGGAGATCTGAACAACACAGGGTTAACTCGGCAGCAAGCTGGCGGTGATCAACGGAGTATGGGAGGTTGAACCGCTCAACGGTTAACACGGAGGGTACCCCCCGTAGCTGACCAGTTGATCGGGCATTGACCGCAAATCAACGGTCGGTAATGACTACGGGGCCTCACCTCATTTGATGCGTACGGGCAAATGGCAGCCCCCGTAACCACCATTTTTGTGGTGGCTCCGCCTATGCACCACCATAGCGGGAAAATTCACCAATTCCTGCTCTTTAATGCACGTCCAGTCTTCATTTTCCCGAGTCATTTTTCATAAATCCCGCTACTGCAAATGACCCTCTCTGATTTCCTTGTCCTTGCATCAGAGGCTGCACATTATGTCGGTCTTTTTTATCATTTTAAAACCTGCAAAACGTGAAAACTGTGAGTAAAACCATGGATGGGGTGGCAGATGAGGTGGAGGAGGTGAATGAAAGGAAGAAAGGGACTTTGACAAAGGGAGAAAAAAGGGGGGAAAGTGGTATTTGTAGGGATATGAGGGGTAATATAGGACTCTTTTGAGGGATGGATCAGTAGAGAGTATACATATTAGGCCTAGCACAAAGAGACTCCAAGGAGGATGAATTTTCAGGAGAAAGGCATTCCTTGGAGGCTCCAGAACAGTCTAGCCCCCAACTTGCTTGTCAAGAATTTCATAGCGGGGCTAACAGTTTCCAGATTTAATTTTGTCTATGCAGCACGCCATTAAAGTAGTACATATGGACCATGACATTTTTTCACCTCTTTGAAACCCTGCAAAATACGAAAACATGTTAAGAAAACAATGGAGGTGGTGGACGCGACGGGGGGGGGGGGGTGTGGCTAGACTGACTATGCAGATTGGTTAGATGGCGAAACTTGTCATGGAAGACCTGTAGTGTGGTGGAAATGGTAAAGATTACAGTCGGAAGGTGACGCGGAAGGAAAAATGAATGAAAACCTTTGAACTTTGACCTTTGACTGGAAAATATAAAATGAGGTGGGGCGGATGTACGATGAGACATGTGGAGGTGACGTGGCGGGACCGGTCGACAGCGGAATAGTCAACAGTGGGGGTAAAACCAATCTGGACCGTCAGATCTCAAAGGAGATCGACGGTGGGAAACACAGCGGAGGGCAATGGATGGTGGGCCAAGGGTATGGAGACCATAGATTAAACCGCACGCAGCTTCGTTGAGCGATGACTGTTGGATGAGAAAGGGTAGATCTGAAGGCTGATATGCATATCGCTGCGCGTCCTGTATCGAAAGATAACGTGCGATGAGCCAACGGTTTTGGAATCGTATAGGAGCCACGCGTCAGAAGCTGTATGGAATCTCTAGGCAATGGGAGAATACCTCCTACCGCCCCAAATTGGTACGATAGATACCACCGGGTTTATGGATAGTGCGCGGCGGGGACCACAGGGGCCAGGAGAGTCTGAACCATTGGATCTGTGGGTTAGGTGGATGGACAAGATTGAATCGGGAGACGGAGGAATCAGG
Organism: Pinus albicaulis; assembly: GCA_034641835.2. Lineage (NCBI taxonomy): Eukaryota > Viridiplantae > Streptophyta > Pinopsida > Pinales > Pinaceae > Pinus > Pinus albicaulis. The sequence continues at coordinate 2,010,500,483 of CM076575.1, read as the reverse complement.
GATTGGAGGGAAGGACCTGCGATTGTGATCGGAAAGGAGTTTGATGATCGGAGGGGGTTGCGATCAATCGCATCGCAATCACTTGCGATGGACCGATCGGAGGAAATGACGATTGTGCTATGATTCAAAAATTTTGCGATATCACGTAGGCCATCTGATCTATATGGAGGATCAATGGTGGAAAACAGAGCGGAAAACTTAACGTGGAAAACCAATCGCATCGGAACTTTTTAAGTTTACAAAGAATTTTACGCTCCGCTCCGATCTTCCGATGCGATTAGCTCTACTGCCTTAAGCGCTTGGTATTATCGCTGGGTTACATGGAGGAAAATGTTTCAAGGGGCTAGCGGGGGGGGGGGGCTAGGCCTATTATATGGCCGAAAAGTGGGTTTTTAACCCATTTTAATGCATTTCAAGGCCTAAGGAGGGTAACGATAGGGAGATAGAGGGGAGATTTGAGGAGACAAAGGGCAAGGGTGGGATTTCATGGGAATTTTGGGAGAATTTAGGAGGTTGATGGGGATATTAGGGGGAACAAAGGGGACTTGAAAAAAGGGGGAAAAAGGATAAAATGGGGGAATTTTGCAGGGATACAAGGGCGAAAAAAGGCCTTTCTGAGAAAAATTTATCATTCAGCAAGGCTCATGGACTTCATAACAGCAGAGGGAAATAGAAAAAGGCAGGGAATTATAGGAAGGCTTCAAGGATGATGTGTTTTCAAGGGAAATGCATTCCTTGAAAGCTCATAAGACGTTCTAGCCCCTTGCTTTCTTGTCAAGGAATTCATAAGGGGCTAACACCACCAACTACCTAGAATTCATTACCACATACCTCTAATGCTTATGATGATCAGTTAACCCACACCGCTTCCACTTCCACAACCATTTCTGGTGCGATACCTACAGGCACGGTAATGGCTATCGATACTGAGGCAAAATTTAACTCGGGTACGGTATAAGTAACCGAGGTTAATTCAGCCACGATAGAACCTGTCTACTTATTCAAATTGATTTACCCCTACCTAAAAATACACCTAGCGAGAATTATTTTTCTGAATTTCCACAATCGATGCTGACATTGCAACCATTCATACCCACTCATCCACCTTCCACTAGATTTCATTCAACCCAACCTCCAACCATACCGTCGAGTCAACACAACTCTCCACAAGATCAATCTGACCGTGCCATTGCTAGTTCCTAGCCACTCAAAGAGAGAAATCCTAGCCTTGAAATGATGAGCAACGAAGATATTCAGAGTTGGGCACCTGACCAACATTTTAGTTTCATACAAGCAGTAGCTCGACAGGCAGAATCCCTCCATAATGATCTTCTTCTGAGGTACAAGCAGCAACACCAACAGATTGCAACACTCACTGAAGAGCATAATCAGTTACAACAGGAAAGAGATACCCTTCAACAAAAAATTGACTAGATCACTGAGAATTTCCAAGAGCTCTAGAAAAACATTACCAATGTAGTTGAAGCCACTCTCACAGATATGTGGGCCTTCCTGATAGTCGAATGCTCCATTCACATTAAGACAACGTGCACGAATATGGGTAGTGTAAACTAGGAACTCCGGTAGGCCCTGTCAGCCAAACCAACACTAGAAGATCCCTCTATAGTGTAAGCACAGAAGATAACAAAAAGATAGGAGTAGATGAACTAGCTTAAGGAGACACTGGGGAACACTATTAATAAAGCATACACTTTGCTTGAGAAAATCCATGAGTGCTCGAATTCACTAATGATGAAGGCTCAGCCAATTTGAGAACAATTGCAAAATATCTTCACTGAGATTAAAGGAACACCTGAACTAGCAAGCGGAAAACAACTATATGATCATGCCAACGCTCTACAACTGCAACTACAAACAATTGAGGAGAACTCAGAAAAGACAAAGCAACTCCTTCATGATCTCAGACAACTCATTAAACAGAAAGCCGAGACAATTCAACTATTGGTCTCTGAAGCAAATCCCTAGTACAGTGCAGCCTTTACTGACCTACCGTAGACAATCAATGCCGCTCAGGCCGACAAGGTGGTAAATAAAATAGACTCTTTGATGAAAACATGGCAGGAAGAAATTAGTGACTTCATGGAACTCAAAACAGAATCCTTGTAAAAGTTCCAAAGTTGGGGCCTTTGTTAGAATATGCGGAACTAAAGAAAATGGAGCAGGAAAAAGAAGGAGCCAAACAAGACCAGTTCAAGACCATAACAGATGGTTAAATAGGGACTGCAATGCTGGGAGAAAATTGACTTGGGATGAGTCAATAACTTGTGGTTGGGGCCTGTTGGGGCCTTTGTTTTGGGTAAACCATTTTTTAGTTGCAGACAGTCAATTTTTGGAAGAGCGAGTGGTAGAGAAACGTTATGAAGAAAGTGAATTGTTGCAGGTTGCGGAGAAGAGGCAGGCAGGTGGCAGAGTGTAAACAAGCAACAACATAGGTGGCAAGAACAATTGACAACGAATAGGCATAAACACTCCTAGAAGCAAAGCCAACCGCGGAAGAAAACATGAAATGGTAGAGTGCAGTAGACCAGCCGAGTGAAGAAGGGGCGAAGACTGACAGTGCCAGAAGGAGGAGATAGATAAGGAAGGGAAAAGGAATGAGGCAGGGGGAGTTGGGTCAGTGATTTTGTGAGTTCTGTGTTGTATTGAACTCTACGGAGTCTGAGATGTAGTGTGTTGCTGATATTGAACTCTGTGAAGTCTGAGATGTAATGTGTTGCTCATATAATATAATATTCTGGAGATGTTTTCTGGAACCGGGGATGTGTATAATAAATAGCTTCTTATATGTGATGTATGATAGGTGATTTCAAAAATTTCTGATAAATTTCTTTGATATCTATTAAATGATAATTCATCTCTTGATCAGTATGCAATGAGAATGTTTCTACATGACTGTAATGTCTGGATAAATGCTAAGTAGTTTCCCTTCGGTAGTATGGTTCTAGCTCTTTTATCTTAGTAATGTCATGGCACGCCTCGGGTGAGACTCCTTGCTCTCTTTGAGCTAGGTGAAAATGTCGGTGTTGTCCTAGACTACAATGGGATCTTGTTGGTCCCAAGTCTAAACCTGGTTCTTACACAGAAGTCACCCTTTTTCGCTAACAGTTTAAGGAGGCTTGATTTAAAGCCTTAAAATATGGAGAAAACACTTCAAATCATTGTCATTTATGGCTAGGATCAACCCTGCAAGTGTCTCAGGCCTGTGGGAAACTTCACATGTGATGGTGCCACAAAACTGTGACATAGCTCAGATTAAAACCTCCTACCTTGGACCTATAGCTTAAGGTTTGTGGGAAGTGATAAAGTGTTCTAAAATCCCATGGTAAAACAAGTCTCACCTCAGACTTGATCTCAACTGCTTGTAGATAAAATTCAGTCCTTATTGAAAAAATTACCTCATACCTAAATCAGCTCGGATTGAAGTATATAAGTTTACAATCACCAAAGGAAATTCATACTATACTTTGACCAGTGGAGACTTAGCCTTTAAAGACTTAGACCTTCAACAAAATTGTTTAAGGGCACCTTCATAGTTCCTAATGAAGTAGCCTTGGAATAAACAAAATAAATGGTTAAAGTACATGCTGGAGTAGCAACATTATAAATCCATTGGAGCAGTCATCTCTAAAGAAAATATTAGAAGATGCCTTGAAGCTATTATGGGACATTCCTTTATCTAAAGTGTTTAAGCCTTGTGAATACTAAACTTGGACAAGACATTGGAGCAACTCTTTGAAGTTTCTTGGATCTAACTTAAGAAACCATGATTAATGAGGTCTTGTAGAAGCAGTCATCTATGAAGAATCAACTTTGTTGAAGCCCTCGTGAAGTCCTCCTTGAAGACATTGTTGAAGATCCCTTGAAGTCTAGGTTGTAGACCATTAAATATTCTTGGATCATCTCTTTGAAGCATCCCTTTGGCAGACTCTAGAGTAATTCTTGAAGAACCTTTTGAGCAGCTATTAAGACATTTGTCGAGTGTGCTTAGAATTTAAGACCCTTGTAGACAATCTTGGAGATCTTGATGCATGATTTAAGCCATCATGAGGTGACCTTGAAGGATTCTGTTTAGGTGACATGAAGTGTTGTGGAGACACCTTCTAAGAAGGAAAAGTTATCATTGATGAAGTAAGGCAGTGTTGAAGGTGAAGATATTGTCAGGCCTCATTGTAGAAGATATTGGGAGTCGTGAAGAATCACTAAACTTATCTTAACTAATTGAAGCAGTGGGTTGGAGCCCTAGAGGATAAGAGTCCTAAAAAATTCCAAGTTGGAGCCTATACCAGAGACAGGGTTGGAGCCCTAGAGGTTGGAGCCTCATAGAGACAAGGTTGGTTCCTTGAGAAGATAGGGTTGGAGCCTGGTGGATTGGAGATTGGTGTCTTCATATGGGGTTGGAACTCTACACTATATTGTAGTTGATTTATTGTAAAGAAGAGGATTAAAGCCCTCATTGTTCCTAATTAATAAAATTATGTATTCTTATTTTTCATTTTTTGTTGTAATTATATGTGATCTAACTGGTAAAAATAACAATTGAAAAGAGATACTGATTCACCCCCCCCTTTGGCATTTTTTCCAACAATTGGTATAGGAGCTATTACCTTCACTCAAAGCCTAAAACTTGAAGGTATATCCTTAGAACACAAACGGAAAATCCAAGGAAGAAAGCCTCCAATACTTCTAAAGATGTCTCTTCTTCAACCATGGAAATATAAGATAATCAAATCAGGAAATATCCATTGTTCAATGGAAACTTGGAAATGTGGAAGGAAAGAATGAAGATTTTTTTAATGCCTCAAGGCTTTGAAGTATGGGAATCAATGATTACTAAAATCATGATGGAAGAAGAATCCAAGGAATATAATGCAAAAGTGATGAAGGAATTCTTAAATGGGCTACTAGATGCTATAAAGGCCAAAGTGGGAAAATGTTTATCAACAAAGGTATGTGGGACAAACTTCAAGATCTTCTCTCAAAAGGAGCATTGACCATGACCTCTAATCAAGAAGACGATGGAAATTAAGAAGGAAATCCATAAACCATCAAGGAAGATGCAAACAAGAATAAAGACATCAAGGCCAAGGAAGACCTAGAAGATGAAGAAAATGAAGAAGAACTCCAAGAAGATCTCATGGCAAAACTTGTAGCTACCCTAGAAGAGATAAGCAATTTGAAAAAGGAAAATGAGGAGCTCAATAAGAAATCACAATATGGTGACCATAACCTGGACAATACAAGGATGGAAGATGACCTATTCAAGCTTTAGGTACAAGAAAGTCATAACGAGTTCACCAAGCTAAAGGAGGAATTTCATCAAAACAAGAAAAGGCATCATGAAGAAATCATATCCACGACAAATCAATTGGAAAAAGCAAAGAAAAGGGAAGACACTTTGTCAATCCATTTTGAAAAAATACATGAGGACTTGAACAAAATGGAAGAGGAAATTGGTCAATACAAGGAAGAGGTCTCCTCCCTTAAATATCAACTAGAAGATGCAAAGAAACAAGCACAAGGAGATGAAAAGGTGATGGAAGTTTTTACCCTCATGGAAGGACAAGTTGATGAAGCAGAAAAGGAAAGAAATGACATGATATGCTGACTAGAAGAAAAATATGAATAAATCTTCAGATTAAAATCAAATATCACCTTGCTTAAGGCCCAATCATGTCGAGTGAAGAGAATGAAGGATGAAATGAAGAATCATGTAGCAAAGAAGGATGAAGAATGTAAGATGTTGAAAGAAGAAATTGATCTCCTAAGGAAATAAGTTGATCATCTAACCAAGAGTAAAAAAAGCTCTCAAACCCTAGATGACATCCTAAGTCATAAAATATATCCTCTTAATAAACCAGGTCTTGGTTATGCAGGTGAACCCTCAAATAGTAATGATGCAAACCGTAATGCTTCAAACAACAAGGATACGTAAAAGCTTAGGATAAATATTTATGCCCCAAGTTCTAGCAAGAGCAAGGAGAAGAATCAAGATGACATTGGAAGAAACCCTACTCCAAGAAGATATGCAGAAGGTATCAAGGATGCAAGAGGAAATGGATATCATCAAAGAATCCCAAGGTGAAAAGACTTCACAAGTACATCATGACAATCTCCATATCCCAGGTACCAAAGTATATTTTTTGGTTATTGCTATTCTTGTACAAATTTTGGGCACGTGGAAAAGTATTGTACGGTATACCACAAGGAAAAATATAATGGTCCTCATTAACTCCCTAGAAGTAATTATGAAAGAAGAAGTTATGATTCCTCATTCATGAATAAGATGGAGTGCTTCAAATATCATAAAATTGGACATATGGCTCATGATTGTAACTTGACTTGGGTCCCTAAACAAGCTAAAAACATGACTACCAAGCAAGAAAAGAAAGTCACACAAGTATGGAGAAGGAAGTGAAATGGATTAGAAATCCTCTTGAACACTCAAGGCATCAACTCACGTTATTGATCTAGTGAGAACATCTTTGGAAGATGTGATATTCCAAGTTTTTTTATGATAAAATTCTGCCAAAAAGGAGACCATGTAGTGAGCCCTGGTATTGCACCAAGAGTGCTGCAACTCCCAAGGGCTGCCCTACTTTACTTTATCAACCCGGGGTTCATACAAACTTTGAGGTGACAATGTTATATACACACCAAATGCATTATGTTCATGTCATCCTCTTCTACTTTACGAAAGGGCACTACTTGTAGGGGTTCTCAGTGAAGTCTGTCACACTTCAATGAAACTAAAATAAATTGCAGAAAGGAAATGACAGAAATAGAACTAATTTAATGTGCAGGAAGGAAATGACTGTAAGAAACTAAATTAAATTGCTGAAAATAAATGACATGAAGGAAACTAATTTAATTTGCAGAAAACAAATATCAGAAGGGAAACTAATCCTAAACCACACTTAACTTTGCCAAACGTCTAAATGCACTCTACTTATCTTATGATATATCTACCATGATTCTATCCATGCAACTAGGCTATCCATGACTCAATTCTAATTAAAAAGAGTTAATTTGGAGCCTGGAGGGATTAAAAGGGCTAAAAGAGGCTAATGGGGGGTTTAACACATGAAACAAGGGTTGGAAGCAGAAAGAGGGGGTTAAACACTTATAAAAATTTATGATAGCATGAGAAATGAATTTGGAGTGGAAAGCACTAAAAATGTGATGGAAAAGTGCGATGTGCGATGTCGCAATCACAACTTTGCAATTTTAAAGGAATAGCAGTAAGGATTAACAAGAATGAACAAAAATGTGCGAAGTACGATTGGCGACGTGGTAAAAGTTTCGGGCTGCGATCTGAAATATGGTAAGTTCTGCGAAGTGCGAAGTGCGACGAGTGATGGGGCAGATTTATCGCATCAGCGGAATGAGCAGTAAGTGTTATGCAAAAAGTTAAACTGTGCGATTTGCAATTTCACAATATCGCAATCGCAAGAACGAGCGGTGAGTGTTAAGGGTAAAAGCTAAAAGATGCGAAGTGCGATTTGTGATGGCAATGTGGCATTAGGACCGACAGCAGGGCACGATTTTTCAATATCACAATCGCAGGAACCAACGGTAAGTGTTAAGGGAGAAGAGGTAAACGGTGCTAAGTGACATTTGAAATTTTACAATATCGCAATTGCAAAGAACGAGCGGTAAGTGTTAAAGGTAAAAGGTAAGCGGTGCAAAGTGTGATTTCGCAATATCGTAATCGCAAGGAACGAGTGTTAATTGTTAAAGAAAATGTGACAGGTGATGTGTTACAAGATGCTTTGATTCTTTCTTTCGAAAATGTTACTGATTCTTGGGTTGTAGATTCAGGGGCCTCATTCCATGCCACACCTGATAAGAAATATTTTCATGACTATGTTCAAGGAGATTTTGGACAAGTCCATTTGGGTGATGATAAACCCTGTAAATTTTTTGGAATGGTTAAGGTTCTTGTAAAACAATAGAATGGAAACCAATGGCTATTAAAGGAGGTAAGGCATGTTCTAGATCTAAAGAAAAATCTGATTTCAATAGGGCAGTTAGGCGGTGAAGGTTGTGTGACAACTTTCACAGATAAAAATTGGAAGCTCACCAAAGGAGCCCTGGTAATAGGAAAAGGAGAAAAGGTTGGTACATTGTATTTATGCAATGGTATTTCTAACTTTGTTAATGCTTTAACTTCCAAAGGAGCAGATGCAGCATTATGGCATCATAGGCTCAGAGACATGAGTGAGAAGGGGATGAAGATTCTTCACTCAAGAAATTTGTTGCCAGGTTTGAAGAATGTTGATTTGGATTTATGTGAAAATTGCATATATGGGAAACAAAAGAGAGTCAGATTTCTCAGAGTTGGGAAAGAAAAGAAGAGTGAAAAATTGGAGCTTGTGTGTACAGATGTATGGGGACCTGCTTAGGTATCATCTCTCGGTGAATCTGGCTATTATGTTACGTTTATTGATGATGCAACTAGACAAACTTGGATTTATTGTATTCAAAATAAATCAGATGTATTTGATACTTTCAAGAAATGGAAAGCTTTGGTTGATATTGAGACAGGGAAGAAGTTGAAGTGTCTCAGATAAGATAATGGAGGTGAATATTGCAGCAAAGAGTTTGATAGGTACTGTTTAGAGCATGGAATTCGTAGAGAGAAGACAGTTCCAAGAACACCACAAGAAAATGGTGTGTCAGAAAGGATGAACAGAACAATCATGGAGCGTACAAGGTGCATGAGATTGCACGGAAGATTGCCTTTACAATTTTGGGCAGATGCTGTGGATACTATTGTTTATCTAATAAACAGAGGGCCTTCAAGTTCCTTGGATGGTGGTATTCCAGAGGAAGCATGGACAGGTAAAAATGTAAACTAATCTTTTTTAAAGCCTTTTGGTTGTGAGGCCTTTGTCCATATTAATAAAGAGAATAGAACAAAGCTTGAGGCAAAATCAAAGAAATGTACCTTTATTGGATATGGTGTTAATAATTTTGGTTATCGCTTATATGATTATGAAAATCACAAAATCATTAGGAGCAGAGATGTAATATTCAATGAAAAGGTCTTGTATGAGAATCAGTTGCAGGAAAAGAAATAGGAAAAAGAAATAAAGGAATACACAGTTCTTGATGAGATAACTGAAAAAGTAAAGGTGCCTGAAAATAATAATAATCAACAACCACAACAACAACAACCACCACAACAACAATAGGTACCTCAAACACCTGAAAGTGGTGTTAGAAGATCTACCAGGATAAGTAGACCCCCTAAACGATACTCTCCTTCATTATATTATTTATTGCTGACTGATTCTGGTGAACCCGAACGTTATGAAGAAGCAATGCAGGTTGAAAGCAGAAAGAAGTGGGAGTTAGCCATGGAAGAAGAGATGGACTCCTTAATGCATAACCAGACTTGGGACTTAGTCAGGTTGCCTGCAGGTAAAACTACATTGCAGAATAAATGGGTTTACAGGCTAAAGGAAGAAGATGGAGGAAAACAGAGGCACAAAGCTAGACTTGTGGTGAAGGGGTTTGCACAGAAGAAAGGTATTGATTTTGATGAAATATTTTCTCTTGTTGTTAAGATGACTTCAATCAAAACTATTTTAAGTCTTGTAGCAGCGGAAGATTTACATCTTGAACAGTTAGATGTAAAGACAACAACCAGAAGGATATGAGGTCAAAGGGAAAGAAAAATTGGTGTGCAGGTTAAAGAAGAGCTTGTATGGCTTAGAACAGGCTCCAAGGCAGTGGTATCTAAAATTTGACAAGTTTATGTCTGAACAAGGTTATACTAGATGTCACTTTGATCATTGTGTTTATCTGAAAAGGCAAAATGATGGCAGCTATATTATATTGTTATTGTATGTAGATGACATGCTTGTTGCAGGGTCTAACATGCAGGAAATAAATGTGCTCAAACAAAAATTGGCAAATTCATTTGCAATGAAGGATTTGGGAGCTGCAAAATAGATCCTTGGTATGAGAATAACTAGAGATAGGAAAAATCGAAAATTAACACTGTCTCAGAATGAGTACATACAAAAGGTGTTGAAAATATTTAATATGCACAATGCAAAACCAGTTAGTACACCTTTTGCTAGCCATTTCAAACTTAGTAAGGAGATGTGCCCAAAGACCCAAGAAGACATGGATTATATGTCTAAAGTTCCATATGCATCAACAATTGGAAGCTTAATGTATGCAATCGTCTGCACAAGGCCTGATATCGCACATCTAGTGGGAGTTGTAAGTAGGTACATGAACAATCCAGGAAAAGAACATTCGATGGTAGTAAAATGGATTCTCAGATATTTGAGAGGTGCCACAAATCAAGCATTATGCTTTGGTGGTTCAAACATTGCTCTACAGGGATATGTTGATGTAAATATGGAAGGTGATAGAGATAACAGGAGGAGCACTACAGGATATATATTTATTGTAGGTGGAACAGTTGTCAGTTGGGTTTCAGAAATCCGGAGTGTTGTTGCACTTTCAACAACAGAAGCAGAGTATGTTGCTGCTACAGAGGCTAGTAAAGAAATGATTTGGTTACAAAGGTTTATGGATGAATTAGGTAATAAGCATGATATTGGCACGCTATACAGTGATAGCCAAAGTTCCATTCATCTTGAAAATAACTCATCATTTCATTCCAAGACTAAACACATACATCTCAAGTACCATTTCATACGGTCAGTATTGGAAGATGGAGAGTTGAATCTGGAAAAGATACACACTAGCCAGAATCCTGCAGATATGCTAGCAAAAGTTGTAACCAGGGAGAAACTGAGAATGTGCTCAGTTTCTATTGGCCTTCAAGGATGATGATGAAGATGAGAAACAACCAGGTCTAAAGAGGAGTCATGTCCAGCAAATGAAGCAGCGGTGGAGTTGCTACAATTAGTCTCCAAGTGGGAGATTGTTGGGTGTGGAGCCTGATTATCTTGTTTACTTTGTATCACAGCATTAGACCCCTATACCTTAAATGGGGCGGCAACGCCGCCCGTAAATTAATCGCTGTCGTGGGGGGTCCAGGGGGGGCGGTAGCGACTTTATGGAGCCCCCCCCCGGCGGGGGGTTTCGGGGGCAGCGCCCCTAAAGCTAAAAACAAATGTAAAATTACCTTGTAAAAGTATGGTAATTTCTAATCAATTTAGGCCATTCATTAGGAAAATGATATGATGGTAGAAGTTATGTTTAGTTTAGGGTTTTTTTTCCCTAGAAGGCAACCCCTCGCTTTTATTGGGGTATTGTATTGCGGCTGTGTATTGTATGTGTATTCTCGGAGTGAGAAACATAGAGGGAGACTGTGAGGGAGAACAAAGGATATTACAATGGATCTGCTATAGGTTTTGTCTCTTCATTTTGTTGGATAATAGAAAGGAAGGACTGGCTGTTCGGGGTGGACGTAGCCCAAACTGGGTGAACCACGTATATCTATGTCTCTCTGGTTTTATGTGTTTTGTGTGCTTGTATTTTCTGCATATTTTATGTGTTAAATTGCTCCATAATATATAATTTTCTACGATAACGCAACACTGTGGTTTGGATGTGTGGCTTTAATTCCATGCGAGACTGTGTGAAATTTTAAACACAGTCCCTGTGGATCACGATGTGCGGCCAACATATGGTATGCATTAGCAGTTGACAGTCACTGTGGAAACGTGGAGTGCAGCCAACATGATCTGGATACTGCATTCTGGTGTGTACGGATCGAGTTCTTGTGAGATTGCACGAGAAATGCAACGAAATTTCTGTGGAAGTATGGTGTAAGGCCAACGTTCGATATTGTGTTAACAATACAACACCTTATGATTTGTATAAAGAGTCAACTTTGACATCGTTGCAAATTGATTTGATCTCCGTTGTGATGGCTCGTACTAGAAACAACTTCGAGACTGCAGCATTTTCTTCCAAATGCGTTATTCCATCTTGAAGATCGCCAATCATGAGGAGACATATTGCGTGGGAGCTATCAGAGTGCTTGACAAAGGAACTTTCATAGCAGAATCCTGGTATGATCTAGATCCGGCTGCAGGTTAGATTAAAGCTTCTTGTAAGTTGCCTGCAGATATTGATGCAAGACTGCATAGAACATAAAGAACCCGAGTTGCATGACAATGCTGTTTGCGGGAGTTGATTGTTTTGATGCTGGTATATATTTTTGGATTATGACAAGGCTAGTTTAGTTGGTTGCGATGGGGAGAATCAAGGACTCAAGGTGGGGTCTCGTGGCTTGGAGGTTGGGCCACCATTGTTAAATGAGTCTGTTAAATTCCCTAGTGTCTGTGAAACCAGAGGAGACTGTTAATGCACGTGGAGTGTATGCGAAACCAGAGATATCAACTACCCATGTGGGGATTTCATCGCTGCAGAAAATAGAAAATGTGTCAAATGAATTGGCCATAATTGAGAAGAAAATACTGATGAATTTTATTGTTGCGTAATGAATTGCCATAACCCCCCACAGATCTACAAATTTTGAGAAATATGCAGTTTTGTTGAACACGAGTTGGAGAGGATATATCTGATGAGCATGAGAAGACTTGGAAAAATCGATGAGCAAAAATTAGTGGAGACAAAGACTGTAGAGGCTTGAATGTATTCCTAAAAGAATACGTGAGAGAAGGGTTGGATCATTTCAACCACAAGAAGATTCAAGGTAAGTACTCATTGAATGGATTAATATTCATCGAGTAGAAGTATTTTAAAATATGGATGATTAAATTTCCTTGCCATACTCGAGAAGTTGATCTTTTGTAAATGTTATGAAATAGTGAAAATGTTGCAAATAAGGAGGTATAAATGAATAGAAAATGCGCTATCATGGGTGATATAAAAAGAAGTATTCATTTTTATGTGAGAGGGTTTATTATGCATAATGTGGATTCTTCGCAGTTTTGGTTAAGTCATTTTGGACCAAAGCTTGTAGTTGGAAAGGGAGAATTATTTTGATTTGTGTTTAAGGTTGAAAACACAATTGCTTGATGTTGTAGAATCTTTATTTTACCATCATGTGGCGGCACCTAAGGAGGAATTATTCAGGATGGACACAATGTACGAGTTGTACATTATTCATCAAAGAGGTTGAAATATAAATAGCTTGTTCTCTGTACACAAGTGAAGACATGTGAATTGATGTTGAATGGTGCATAGAAGTGTAGGAAAAATGTTTGCATTAAGATGACGAGCTTATGGTATGAAGGGCATACGAGTATTCACAGTGACAAAGACGACATAGAAGAGTGGAATCCAAAGAGTTGCAAATGCAAGGGAAAGGTTTGTTAATAACCTTAATGGGAGCATAAGGTATGATAATTCAGAAAGGTATTTTTGAATGCTGGAAATTGAATGGTTTATTTATTTTCACCATAAAATAAATCTTGGGAAAGTGAAATGCATTTCAGATTAAAGACTTCAGTATCATGTGAAATGATAATGGGAAATTGATGATCTTTTCATAAGAATGGAGTATGAGAGAGAGTGAAGATTTTATATCATAAAAATGTATTAAGGGTGGATGTTCATTGGAGGATTGTATAGCTTGAATTAAGTCAAAATATCCACTATCATAATTATTGGGTTGAGCCTTGAAGTCAAAACAGAGGTTACGATTAAATGAAAGTTTGGATAGCTTGAGTTAAGATTGAGTATTTTTTATATGAAGAGTTGATGTAAAGTCTGAAGTCAAAGAGTCGTAAACCAAAGTCAAAGGTCTGAATGTAACTAGGTGCATGATCAGCAGAGCCCAACACCCAAATCATTGGTCATGGTAACATATGAGTTACTAAAGTGTTGTTTGCAGCAAAGTGAAGCAAGAGAATTTCCAGAAATGTCTCCAAGACAGAGAACCGAAAGATACCAAGCATCAGAAGAAAGCTTGCATTGTTGAATGGAAAGTGGGAAGACTTGCTGAAAAGAGGATTCGAATGAAATCCACACGTGAACAGATGAAGTTCACAAAGGAGGAGAAGATGACCGGTGTCAGTCATTTTAGAAGATCTGATGAAGACCACAACAGAAGAAAGAAGAAGGAAAATGCCAAGGTAAGTGGCATATGTGAGTAGTTGACTGATGAAGATTATGAGTGGGAGAAGGCTGGGATAACAGTTCACCTTGAATTGTTGATGGAATTATTGTAGAGAAACATGAAAGAATAGACACATGGTTGGACCATGAGGAAGAAAGTGAAGTGGCATAGACTACACACAAAGAGGGAAAAGCAGGTAAACATACAGCTGACGGAAGAGTTGAGGAAGATCGAGCAGATGATAAGTGTTCAAATGAGGTGTGAAGAACTCAGAGAGGCTGAGTTAAAAATGGATGTTTCCATTTGTGGCCCAGAACAACGTGAAATTCTGGGTGAAGAGATCAACGAGGAAGATCTCATGAACTATTGGGATAGTTCAGAATAATTTGAAGATTTGTTGTCAAGAGAAGCAGATGAGGCCATGAAGCCTTGCATTTTTTCTCACAGTTTATGTATGTTTGCAGGATATGCGAAAGATGGTGAGTAGTCTGGTGAAAATGTCACAGAAATGAATGAAACTCTTGAGGTAAACTATGATGTAGAACGCCTTTCAGAGGAGGAAGGTACTGATTTGTTGCAGTAGGAAGAAATCATAAATGAATTCTTGTTTGGGGTAAGACAACCAGTTGAAGCTGTTATGGAGCAGGAGCATAATGGAAATGCCGAAGATATATTCCAAGGAGGTAAACAAATGTATTTGTTTAATGAAATTGCTGACAGAATTTTGCAGTGTGATGAAACAGAAAATAGGATAACTCAGGAAGATTGCTAGAAGAAGAATGAAGATGGGAATGAAGGTTGTGATGAAGTGCTGGAAAGATCTCATATGAAAATCAAGTTCTTGGAACGGTGGCTTAAGGACCCTGAGAGAGAAGTAAAACTGGCAGAACCTGATCCAGAAGAAATTATAGTTACTGTGCATGATAGGGATGAAATGTTTTTAACATTTATAGAGTTGAATGAATGTTATAAATTTTCAGATAATAATGTGACTATAGGTAAAGAAAACGACATTAACAGATATGATGTCGAAATCAGAGAAGTTGAGCAGAAATTATTTGGAGTTGAGATGGAAGATCAGGGGCAACAAGAAAGTTATGTCCGTAGAGACATAAAGGAGACAGAAATATTGATCCAGTAGGATAAAGATGGAAGTAGCCAACAATTCAAAACAGGATCTACTGAAATCTAGAAAGTCGATGATGGGAGATTGGTGTTTGAAGCATCAAAAGAGATCGAAAGGTCTTATATTTTTAAAACTAACAGTTTGTTGGTGAATGCAGGTACAACACTGGACGGGGAAGTTATTGCTATAAAAGCAATCAAAGACTATAGTTGTAATCAAGAAGGAGTTCTTGATTATTCTTCATTGCAGAAAGTTGAGTATTCAACTCAGTTGGAGATGAAAGAATTCAATAAAGAGGAATTACTCTGAGGAATTAGCGAAAGAAAGCGTTGGAGAAGCCGATGGAATCTGATTGACCGAGTGAGTGATGAGTTACCAAATCGAGTTGATACTTTGAAGGACCAGCGGTAGAACAGAGTTTGGAATCTTGGAGGAAGCAAGTCATCAAGACTTGTGACTATCGCATTATTACAGAAAAGCGACAGACCTCATAGACAGGAGTCTATGGAAGCTTCTCTACATGGGGAGTCTGATGCAGGAGCATCAAAGCTAAATTTTCATTATTCATTTATGTAATTTAGGGGGTGAGGTGTTTTAATTATTTTACTCATTTTTAATAAATTAAGAGAGAAAATATAAATGTGAGGATTATTGTAAATATTCCTTTAATAAATTAAGGATATGAGTGGAGTTGAATTAGGTAGATAATCTAGGGATTAGGAATTCCTTAAATAGGACTTAGTTGAGTCAAATAAGGGAAGAATCTATTTTAGATTTTGGTTGAGATTTGTGTGGATCAAATTACGGATTGGAGTTCATTCATAATTGTATATAAATATGAAGCTTGTGAGAGTGTAAAAAGACAAGTGAGGAAAGTGAGAATATAGAGAGAGTGAGGAATGGGTTGAGAGCTTTTTGTAAAGGGCCGAGAGCCGAAAGGCCATCCATTGTAATATTTGGCCATGGAATTTCTTGTGTATTTATATATCAGTATATTTGTGTTTATATAAGCTCTCTTTTATTTATGCACATTTTAGGCAGTTGAAAATGTTTGTTTAATGACGAGTTTTTTTTGAGAATTCTAATGTTGAAGAAAGCACATGAGTTTTAATATGCTAGGATCTGATTTAACCCAGTATCTTGGCATCAAACAATGAAAGAAGGGTTTGGATTTGGTAATACAATTCCTTCCCAAAACTCATACAGAAAGCAATTTTGGCCTATGGGAAGGTCTACCCTGCTCGAACTCTATTGACAGAGATGAGAGGGGGGACTTGACCATAGTTTTTGGAGTTTTTCCTCTATTTACTACGCATAAGCAATTAAAAACTACAACAGCACAAAAACTAAACAACATTGAAACTTATCAGAAGCAGATCTAACTTAAATGGCAGAAGTAAAACTAGCTAAATGACAAAAAGGAAAATATAGTAACAACAAAGAGGCTGAGGCATATGGATTAGGCCCTAACCCACGAGCCTAGCCCTCTGAAACTTAAATCAGTCGAATGAAATCAGTCTGCTCATTTCATAAGAGAATAACTTCATACATCTCTGAGAGTTTGATAACTGAATAAAACAAAAAGCTCAATAGCTCACGACAATATTTCTGAATGGAATCGAGACTAGAATAGACTGGAATCAACTAGAATCAACCCATTGGCTAACTAACTACCCCTTCCTAGCTCTAGCTCTACTCTATTTATTCTACAGGGTAGCTATCAACAACTCCCTTGAAAATGGTGATTGAGTCCACTTTGACTCCAAGTAAACACAGATTGAGTGCCCTTCATCTTCAGTTTGCTTGGCTGCCTTTGATAGTTAAGGAGGATGGTCAACCCCCTTGAATCTCTCCAAGGTTTCTCCATAATTTCTTGAAATTGTGCTCATTTATTCTCCAATATTGATCTTCCAGTGGCAAAGAGAAAGTCCATAAATCATCTCCTTCTCCAAATCTGCGTAATCTACCCAATATTCTCACAATATTTTACAAAAATAACCAATATTAGGCACAAATATGCAATTACCTTTAAACCTTCCTAAGAAAATATTAAAGCATAAGAAAACATTATTAAGTGCAGAAGGAGAGATTTAATATATCCTTTTATGTGCATAAGAGAGGTAGATGGGCCTAAGAAAGGTTATATGGGCCTTAATTTATGTCTAATTTAGAGGCCCATCATCACTCCCCCACTGAAACTGTTGCTCATCCTCTGAGCGACCTATTAATCCTCCCTGTCTTATGGTCTTTCTTGCATGTTGGCTTATTTCATTTTCTGTTTAATTGGCCCATACGCTTCTCTTTTGCTAATCTTCTTGTAGGTGCTTCATGGAGGTCCTCAAATGCCTTAAGTAATTTTTTTTTGCATGCCAAGAGGTGGTGGATCCACCTTTTATTTAATTTTTTTTCTCTTTTCTTTTTTCCTTTTTTTTTTCTTTTTTCTTTTTATTGCATGCAAAGTAAACTCACAACATTTTTTTTTTTTTTTTTTTAATTGAGTTCACCCTTGGTTACCCCTTGGCACTCCTTGTCCTCTATTACAACGAGTTGGTTACTGCCCACTTTCTCAAGTCCTTTTTACTTTTGTCTTGTTCCTTTTCTTGGTGGAAAAAGTGAGGCTAGTTGCTAGATAAGCCTGAGGTTGTTCTGCTACTGATTTTGGTTATTAAAAAGCTTTCCTTCTCACACTTTTAATTTTTTATTAAGCTAAAATAGATTCGAAGAAAGGGTTAGATGATTGCATACCTAAGCCTTACTATCGATTTGTTTTTGCATGTGATATTGAAGCTGCTGCTGAAGTTGCTTGTGGCGATCTGCTTGAGGTCCTTTGGAGCTTCTGAGCACATGAAGAGGAAGTCCAAGTTTGACTACCTTTGACAAAGTGTTGACCAAATTTTCTTTTTGTGCCAACTTTTTGTTTTCTACTTGCAAAGGTTGGAGAGCATCTGCATTCATTAGAGAGAGATACATGGAGAAATGCAATTTTTATATTTATTGTTAAGGCCTACTAGCTGCCTCAATGAGGTTTTCCACTAGTAGGTTTGCCTAGGCGCCTCCAAGGAGGTTTTCACCTATGATCTTTTATTTTATTTTTTCAACCCAATGATCGCCTCATGAAGGTTTTCAATTAGTGAGCCAATCTCAGATGCCTCAAAGAGGTTTTCATATGAGATTTTATTCTTTTCCTTCTTTTTTTTTCACTTTCCTACACTATTTGAAAAAACAAAACCTTTTACAAGTATAGGGATACTTCCAATGGAGCCATGTACACATCGAGATGACAAATAAAATCACGTGCACACTTGGAATACATGCTTTGACATGTAAATGAATATGAGAGATGAATTGCTTTGACTGGGATTGTATCAAGTACTGTTGGAGAAGAGTGTGTTGCTGCAAATTAATGGATGTTTGGAACCATATGTCAATATTGTTGTGATGGCCCTGGTCCACTTGCTGAGTTGGATCACCTTGGATGTCCTCTTCTATTATGACATTCAAATCTTCCTCTTTTTGTTGATTGTTCTCTTGAACACATGGAGGAAATGCTAGTAAACATGAGGAAAATTTCTCAACATATGATTCTGATGTCGACTCTTCTTTAAGTGTATCCCTTGATCTTTTTATCTCCTCATTTGGATCTTCTTCTTCTTTGCAATACCTTTATTGAACTAAGATGTAGACCATTTAGATCAAGAGGATATGTGTGGCAGTGTTGTACCTCAGCATTGTAAGTGGGCTGAGATACTTCATGGTGTGGGTTTGGAAATGGTGGTACAAGTAGTTGAGTGGGGGTGGATATATGAGATGGATTTGGTTGAGGGTGTGGTTGTGGTGGAGGTGGATGGTAGGGATAACATGGAGTTGGGTATGGAGGATATTGAGGATGTTGAGGATTTTCCCAATAATGTCCTTGCCAATCATCTTGCGAAGATTGGGTTTGAGGTTGAAATGGCCAAGGTTGCCAAGGAGAGAGTGTGTCCCAATTAGTTTGAGATGGATGTGAATAAGCTTGACATTGTGAAGTAGGTCCTTGCATCATAAAAAGTTGACTAGGCTGCTAGGGTCTCCTTGGAGCTACATAACATAGCTAATTTGGTGATTACCTTACTCCATTGTCTTCTTGGTAAAATTATTTAAACCCGGGGAACGATGAACAACATTTAGTAGCATATGATTCTACATGGATAATGCAAATATCAACATCTTCTTTTTGCTCATTTTGCATTCTTAACATTTCTGCCTGTTCACTTAGATTGCTAAGAATTTCTGTTTTAAAGTCATTAAGAAAATTTCCAAGTTCATCTTGCCTTACCAATGTTGATGTTGATTTACTTTCTCTTTCCCTTCCTCTTGATATGCGCTTGCATGTTTCACAAATTTCTTCAAATGAAAATTGGTATACATCTCCTCTAGTCATGAGATTAAGGAGATCAATCCACTCATCCCTAATTTTTCTAAGTAAAAGGGTTTTTAGTGTGTCAAATCCTAGATGATGCATTTTTTCCCTCTTAATATTATACATGAATCTCTCTATTAGATCGTCAAGGCTCTCATATTCTTCTTGGTTCATTATGGAAATTTACTCTCTAAGATCACGATCTTTATATTTTTCTAGGAATATCTTTTGCATATCATTCCATGATATTATTGAATTAGTACCCAAATTCATGAACCATTTAAGAGCTCTATCCTTCAATGTTGCAGGATACAATCTCAGTTTTTGAGTGTGTGATAAGTAGGCATAATACCTACAAACTATCTCAAATTCAAAGAGAAATGTTTATGGATCATCTATCCTCATACCATGGAAGTTGGGAAGGAAAGATGGAGGGATGTTCTTCATAGGTACACTGATGTCGATATCTTGAATGGGAAACCAAATAAGATCTTCTTCATTGTCATCATATCCATCCATCTCTTCTTCCTTTAAAAGTGTATGGTGATGTGGTTCTATTGCACCACGTGGTCAAGTGGGGGGAGGGGGGTTGGTGTTGGAGAAGTACTTTTTAATAAAGATTCCGAGTATCCCTACTTCTATGAGGCATGAAAATAATATTTTTTTGTATTTTTCAATATTTCAGAAACAACATGAAAAAGGAAAGCATAAAAAAATGCTAAAACAGAATCAAAGCATCTATTAACACCTCCCTGGCAACGACGCCAAAAAGTGGTGAGCCCTGGTATTGCACCAAGAGTGCTGCAAATCCCAAGGGCTGCCCTACTTTAGTTTATCAACCCGAGGTTTATACAAAATTTGAGGTGATAGTGCTATATACACAACAGATGAATTATGTTCATGTCATCCTCTTATGCTTTACAAAAGGATGCTACTTCTAGGGGTTCTTAGTGAAGTCTGTCACACTTCAATGAAACTAAACTAAATTGCAGAAAGGAAATGATAGAAATGGAACTAATTTAATGTGCAGGAAGGAAATGACTGTAAGAAACTAAATTAAATTTCTGAAAAGAAATGACAGGAAGGAAACTAATTTAATTTGCAAAAAACAAATAGTAGAAAGGAAACTAATCCTCAACCACACTTAACTTGGCCAAATAGATAAATGCACACTACTTATCCTATGATCTATATACCATGCTTCTATCCATGCAACTAGGCTATCCATGACTTAATTCTAATTAGAAAGGGTTAATATGCAGTTTGGAGGGAAGAAAAGGGCTAAAAGAGGCTAATGGGGAGTTTAACACATGAAACGAGGGTTGGAAGCGAAAAGATGGGGTTAAACCCTTATAAAAATTTATGATAGCGTGAGAAATGACTTTGGAGTGGACAAAACTCAAAAATGCGATGGTAGAGTGTGATGGAGGACAAAAGTTGCAATGTGCGATGTCGTAATCGTAACTTCGCAAGTTTAAAGGAATAGCGGTAAGGATTAACAAGAATGAACTAAGTTGTGCGAAGTGCGACGAGTGACGTGGCTGGTCGTGAATCACAATATCACAAGTTTAAAGGAATATTTGTAAGGATTAACAAGAATGAATTAAAATGTGCGAAGTACGATTGGTGATGTGGCGAAATTTACGGGTTGTAATCTGCGATGTGGTAAGTTCTGTGAAGTGCGATGAGGGATGTGGCGAAGTTATCGCATCGACAGAATGAGTGGTAAGTGTTATGCAAAAAGTTAAACTGTGTGATTTTTGCGATTTAGAAATATCACAATCGCAAGAACGAACGGTAAGTGTTAAGGGTAAAAGCTAAAGGATGTGAAGTGAAATTTGCAATGGCAACATGGCGGTGGGACCGACAGCGGGGTGCGATTTCGCAATATCGCAATTGCAGGAACTAGCGGTAAGTGTTAAGGGAGAAAAAGTAAATGGTGCGAAGTGTGATTTCGCAATATCGCAATCACAAAGAACGAGCAGTAAGTGTTAAAGGTAAAAGGTAGGTGGTGCGAAGTGCGATTTGCGATTTCACAATATCGCAATCGTAAGGAACGAGCGATAAGTGTTAAAGGTAAAAGCCAAATGTTGCGATTTGCGAAGTGCAATGTACGGTGACGAGAGACTCGAGGAGTAAAGGGAGAGGTCAGGTTTTCAGTGGTTTTGAATGGTTTTTCACGTGTTTTTCATTAAAAAAAGGTAAGGCAGCAGTGAATGGAGAAAAACAAAGAAGTAAGGCTTGAAGAGCTTAAGTGCATTAGGAAAAAGGGTAAGTACAATGTTAAGGTGAGAAGGAAAGGAGGGGAATGGAGGTGTAAGAGCAATGCTCAGAAATGAAACACACCTGCGGATTATGCACGGGAAATAGACAGAAATGCGTGGTACAATAACGAAAGAAGGGCTTGGACTTGGTAATACAATTTCTTCCCAAAACTCAAACAGAAAGAAATTTTGGCCTGTGGGAAGGTCTACCGTGCTTGAACTCTATTGACATAGATTTGAAGGGGGACTTAACCACAGTTTTTGGAGTTTTTCCTCTATTTAATATGTATAAGCAATTAAAAACTACAACACAAAAACTGTTAGGTCCCTATATTACTAGTATAGTCCCTTATTGTTGTTAGTGTAACCCCCTTATTGTTATTATTGTACCGTTGTAACCCCCATATTGTTATTATTGTGCCCTTAAATCATTATTGTTAGGTCGGCTAGGATTACATTGTGGCCCCATGGACTCGTATATATAGAAAGGAGGCTTTGTAATTTGATCATCCAAGAATTGTTCATTCATGTAATGTATTGGAGGTTTCCCCCTCGAAGTGGCTTATTTCTAAGGCAATGATATCTCTTTTATTTTATTTTTGGAGCTGGTTTCACAACATTTGGTATCAGAGCTTTGGATTCTAGGGTTTCGCTGCTCCAAACAAGTCATCATGGAATTTTTCGCTATAAATTTTTTTCTACAAAGCTTCAGAAGTTTAAAGTTTTAGAGTGTGAAGCCGAAATCCTGAGGAACATCATCGCAAAATTTCAGAGCTTGGTTCGCAATATTTTCAGAGATATGATCTGTAGAAGTTAGGGCTTTTTGTAGGCTCCTGAATTTCACTTAAAAATGTCATCACGAAATTTTCGCTATAACATTCTTTCTACGAAGGTTCAGAAGTTGAAATTTTTATAGAGCGAAGCTAAAATCCTAACGTACATCATCACAAAATTTCAGAGCTTGGTTCGTAATATTTTCAGAGATATGATCTGTGGAAGTTAGGTATTTTTTAGGCTCCCGAATTTCATCTCAAAGAGGTGATCGTGGGAAAATATTCATAACTCTCTCTCTGAGCTTCAGATTGGAATTTTGTAAAAAGTGACTGGAAGTACACAGATTGTAGTTTCTTGTATATAAATTTTAGAGCCAAAGGAGCAAACACTGACACGTGGCAAGTTGTACAATTTTTCTCTATTGAACCAATCCATAATTAAGTCATTGGGGATATTTGACATAATTTTGTCTTGAAGAATCCAAATCAAGTCAGACCTGTGGCATGTGAAAGAAGCTTCAGAGGAATACTACAAGGCCAAATTTCAAATATTGAGGATCTACAAGTATAGATATAAGTCAATTTCAATATCGAGCTCCTCAAAAGAAAGTAAAAGGTATTGCATAAGTCTTGTTTGAGGAATCAAGTTGAATTGATTCCAAGGGCATATTGTAGAATAGATATTAGTATTGGATTCTCAAATAGCCCCTAAAAAGAATTCAACACCCATTAAGCCTTTAGAAGGCTCTACTATGACTCATGAAGACGAATAATGGCAACATAACATATCAAAATTAGAAGAGCAAGTGCAACAAATTTCGCTCTCGCAAAGAGCAACAAAAAATGACATGGAAGTTTTGAAGAAAGGCGTGGAAACTAAGATGGATGGTTTGAAGAAAGGTGTGGAATCTAAGATAGATAGTTTGAAGAATGGCATGGAAGCTAAGATGGATGGCATGGAAGCTGGCATAGAATCTAAGATGGATGACATGGAAGCTAAGATGGAAAACGTGAAGAATGATCTAAAAGCAGACATGGAAGGTTTGACAAAGTTGATACAAAAAATGTTTCCTAATGGTGAAAAGATAGTAGAGGAAACTCATGATGAGAACAAAATAAATGTTAATTGTGATTTCATAAAATTTAATGTTGGAGGGAAGAACCACCATATTCCAAAATGGATATGAGGAAGTTTGATGGAAAGGATCCTGTAACATGGATACTACAGATGGAGCAATATGTTGATCTCAATAATGTGCAAAACACACAAAAGGTGTTGGAAATATGATGCAATGTGTTGTCCTTGATGGCAACCTACTTGATGAAGTTGTCCTTGATGGAAACCTACTTGGTGAGTTGCGTTTTGATAGCAACCTACTTGTTAAAGATGTAAAAATGATGTATCTACAGATCAATTCAAAAGTAGCAGAAAAAGGAATTTCAGTAAGTGCTAGAGAAATGATAAATATAATATGTCACAATGTATACGCTACTTTTATGAAGGCAACCCGCGTATGGATTCAATGTATACACTACTTTTGTGAAGGAAACTCGCGTATACATTCAGGACTAGTATATACGCATCTAGTTTGAAGAGAAATTGCGTATACACGCGGATACGAACGCTCCAAGTCGCGTATGCCTTTTGCGCTCTAAAAACTATGATACCTAGGGGCATTGCCATGGTATTGGCCCACTGTATTGAGTGCTGGATTATCTATTTGATCCCATCCAGGAATACCATCAGCGGTTGAGTGGTTTTGACTCATGGTATTGACAAAGGCTAAATCTATATAAGGAGAAGAAGATCATAGTGCAAGTGTGTGCATAGGTCTGGGTTTTAATGAATACTTCAATTTGAAGTATATCTGCATGGAATGGGTAACAGTTTATTGATTGATCTAAATTAATAATGCACCTATGAAGAAAATGATGAAGAGGGATCTCTAGATCTGAAATGACTATGTACTTTCTAGATCTGTTTATGGAATTTTTAGATCTATGATCTGACGAATCTTTGCTGAAGTAAAGGGTGAGATCTGAGTTATCTGTTCTGAAGAGCTGCATAGTTCTGAAATGTTACAGATCTATACGCATGTTCATCTCAGCGAAAGCGCGTATATACGCAGGTTCGTTTCAGTAAAAGCGCGTATGAAATCAAAGGTCAGTTCTGGAATAATTGCAGATCCATACACAGGTTTGTCTCTGTGAAAACACGTATATACGTAGGTTCAGTGAAGTAAAAGCGTGTATGGAATCTAGGGTTTTGCTGAAGTGTGTGGAATGAAATGTCTGATCTGTTTTGCTGTTTTACTGCTATCTATCAATAATGTATTCATACAGATCTGGGTTGTTTGAATTTTGATTATGTTGATTAAAGATCAAGTTGTTAGTTGATTGGTTGATGATTCAATGAATGAATTGATGGGGTTATAAGTTTCGGTTTGATGTATGTTGAGCTTAAATGTGTGGAGTGGGTCCAGTCTGAAAATCTGATGAAAAGTGGCCGACAAGATATGTTGTGTGAAAGCTGTTGGATCCAGTATGAAAATTGATGAAACGTGGTCCATGATGGTGCTGAGGGTTGAAGCCTTCAGTGAGGGGGTTGTAGCTCCCTTCCAGTGGTAGCTGGTAAACGAGAGCAGGGGGTAGTAGCTCCCTTCCAAGAGAGGCTGGTAAACGAGAGCAGGGGGTAGTAGCTCCCTTCCATGAGAGGCTGGTAAATGAGAGTAGGGGGTAGTAGCTCCCTTCCAGGAGAGGCTGGTAAACGAGATCAGGGGGTTGGAGCTCCCTTCCAGTAGTGGCTGGAGAATGAGAGAAGGCTGTAGCCTTCTACAGGTGGGTGCCTGCGTGCTGGTATGAGTCTGCGCCAATACAAAATTGTAAGAAGTTTTCTTTATAATAAATATTGAAGACAGAGACGACAACAGCGGTGGTTTTCTCCCGAATTGGGTTTCCACCTTAAAATACTGGTGTTCATGTGTGTTGCTTATGTGTGATGGTTTATTCTGTTATTACTGCACATGCTTACTGCTTACTAAACATCTGATGAATTAATGATGCAATGATCTAAGTAAAGAATTAAATGCATAATAAGATTGCTGGACATACGCAAGTTTTCTTAAGGATATCCACGTGTATACGCGAGTTGGGTTCAGTAAAGTAGCATATGGTTTTAAGAGAAAGAAAAAGTAAAAAAAATTCAGTCAGCTCTAAATACTGATTCACCCCCCTCCCCCTCTCAATATTTTTCCCAACAAAAGGTACGCATTGCCACCTTACATTTAGAATAAAATACATTGGTATGGTATCGATGGCTTTGCTCCCGTAAAAAAATTGTCACTTGGTCAATTTTTACGGAGGAAATGATAGCACATTATGAGGATACAAAGAGCAACACTTTCTTTAGCCAATTGATAAATCTCAAACAAAAGTGTTTAGTGGGGGAGCACATTGAGGACTTCCAAAAATTGAATATAGGGGTAACTGATATTCCAGAGGAACATAGGATTGATCTCTTCATAGGTACTTTAAAGGATAACATCCGACATGAAGCTCACGTTTTGGAACCTGATTCATTGGAGAAGGCATTTAGGTTGGCAAGAAAAATTGAATGTAAAATTATGGCGACAAGGAAGACTACCACTCACTTCTATAAAGATGGAAGTGTTGCTGCTCCTAGATTTCCACAACCTACAAGGTTGACACCACAACAATTGGAAGAAAAAAGAGCAAAAGGGGTTTGCTACAATTGTGATATCAAATACACTAAAGGTCATAAGTGTGCTGAGAAGAAATTATTTTACATAGATTGTGAAGAGGAAGAAGAAAATGAACAAGAATCTTCAAAAGAAGAGGATATACACTAGGAACCAACCTTAGAAGAGGAAGAATTGAGTCCAACCATATTGTGTAATGCATTGGCAGGAATTACCAATCCTCAAACTCTCAAGATAGAAGGAGATATCAAGAAGAAAAAGGTAATAGTGTTGATTGATTCAGGTAGCACCCATAATTTTATTCATTGTAAGGTAGCCAAGGAATTGAATTGTTTCCTATACCTAGCACCAGAATGTCAAGTGATGGTTGCAAATGGAGGAACTATAAATTTCTCTGGAAAATGCCATAATATCAAACTAACCATGGGGGAATATGTATTGAATAGTCCAATGCTTTCCATTCCTATGGGAGGTGCTGATGTTTTACTAGGAGTACAATGGTTACAATCTTTGGGGACGGTAGCTTTTAATTTTCAAGAACTTTTCTTGAAATTTTTTTCAGAAGGAAAGGAAGTCGAATTACGGGGTATTTCGGGGAAGCCAGGAAGGATAATAAGCTCTAATGTCATGAAAAAGCTTCTAAAGAAAGAACAACGAGGCATAATTGCACAATTATGCTCACTAGAAGTTCCAACATCAAAATCATCTATTTCTGCAGATCTCGAAAAAGTCTTGGACAATCATTCCAAGGTTTTTGAAACTCCAAAAGGACTCCCACCTATTCGTGATCATGATCATGCTATTCATTTGATTCCAGGAAGTGTTCCTCCAAACATCGGGCCTTATAGATATCCTTATGTCCAAAAGAGAGAAATTGAACGTATGATTGCAGAAATGTTAGAGGCGGGTATAATTCAACCTAGTCAAAGTTCTTTCTCTGCTCCTGTAGTATTGGTACACAATAAGGATGGATCATGGCGAATGTGTCCGGATTATAGGGAGCTCAATAAGCTCACCATTAAAAATAAATTTCCCATTCCTGTGATTGATGAATTATTGGATGAATTACATGGAGCAATTTATTTTACCAAGTTGGATCTTCGTTCAGGATATCATCAAATTAGAATGAAGACTGAAGATATTCCAAAAAAAACATTTCAAACTCATGAGGGTCATTATGAATTTTTGGTCATGCCTTTTGGCCTTACCAATGTACCTTCTACATTTCAAGGGTTGATGAATTCCAGTTTCAAACCCTTCCTTACAAAATTTGTGCTAGTATTTTTTGATGATATCATTAATCTACAAAAGGTCTTGGAAGGATCATGTTCAACATGTTGACAGGGTGCTCAAACTATTGCAGGAGAAACAATTATATGCAAAAACATCCAAATTTTTATTTGGAGTACAAGAGGTGGAATATCTGGGTCATATTGTATCTCACGAGGGTGTTAAGGTAGACCCTAACAAAATTAAAGCCATTAAGGAATGGAAAGTCCCCACAACCATAAAGTAGTTGTGAGGATTTCTCGGGTTAACAAGATATTATTGCAAGTTTTTTAAGAATTATGGGAGAATAGCAGCACCTCTAACAACATTATTGAAGAAAGATGCATTTTCATGGACTCCTGAAGCAACTAAGGCCTTTGAACATCTTAAAGAGGCAATGTGCCTAGCACCGATCTTAGCTACGCCAGACTTCACAAAAACCTTTATTGTGGAATGTGATGCCTCAGGAAATGGAATTGGTGTTGTTTTAATGCAGGAAGGAAGACCCATTGCTTTTGAAAGTCATCCAATCAAAGGAAAGTATTTATAGAAACATATTTATGAGAAGGAAATGTTAGAAATACTGCATGCACTAAAGAAATGGCGAACTTACCTAATGGGAAGACACTTCAAGGTAAAAACTGATCATGATAGTCTTAAACACTTTTTGGAACAAAGACTATCTTCAGAAGAGCAGCAAAAATGGGTCACAAAGATGTTGGGCTATGACTTTGAAATAATCTACAAAAAAGGAAAACTTAATGTTGTTGCAGATGCACTCTCAAGAAAGAATGAAGAGGTGGAAGCATTGCTTTGTGCCATTTCTATTATCCAACCAGATTGGATAACCGAAGCAAGAGATGAATGGAAGAAGGACAAAGATGTATGGACACTCATTCAAAAGTTGCGGCAAGATCCTAGTACATCTGATACATTTAGTTGGAAAAATGATTCCTTATGGTACAAAGATCGCTTATATCTTTGTAAGAATTCCCAACTAAAACAAAATATTCTTCTGGAATTGCACACTTCTCCTTTAGGAGGACACTCGGGATTTTAAAAAACTTACCACAGGGTGAAGAAAGAATTTTTTTGGGATGGCCTTAAATCTGATATTCAAAAGTTTGTGGCGGAATGTTTGGTTTGCCAGCAGAATAAAGTGGAAACAATTAAGACCCCGGGACTTCTACAACCTTTATCCATTCCAAGTCAACGTTGGGAGGAGATTTCAATGGATTTTATCACGGGTTTACCTAAGTCCGAAGGAAAGAGTGTCATCATGGTGGTAGTTGATAGACTTACCAAGTATGCACACTTTTGTGCATTATCTCATCCATTTAAAGCAAGTGCAGTTGCTACTACATTTATGGACAGAATTCAAAAGCTACATGGAAGCCCAAGGGTTATTGTGAGCGACAGAGATCCCATTTTTACTGGAAATTTTTGGACACAGTTATTTTCTTGTTTGGGTACTCAATTAGCTCATAGCTCATCTTATCATCCTCAATCTGATGGTCAAACTGAGATAGTAAATAAATGTTTGGAAGGATATCTTGGTTGTTTTGTATCTGATAAACAAACACAATGGGTCAAGTGGTTACCTCTTGCTGAATGGTGGTATAACACTTCCTTCCATACTGCAGCAAAAATGACCCCATTTATAGCACTTTATGGATATCATCCACCATCCATCACATCATCTTTAAGGGAAAATTCGAAGGTTCAAGCAGTGGAAGATCACATCGAGCATCAGCAAGAAGTTCTCCAACTCTTAAAGGATAACCTGAATTTGGCACAAAATCGAATGAAACAACGGGCATATCAACATCGCAGCGAGAGAAGTTTTGATGTAGGAGATTGGGTATTTTTACGGCTACAACCATACAAACAAATGTCCCTCAAGCAAGCTAAGAAGGATAATAAATTATCGCCAAAGTACTATGGTCCTTACAAGGTGTTGCAAAAGATTGGTACTATGGCATACAATTTGGAGCTTCTTGCTTCTTCATGAGTGCATCCAGTTTATCCAGTTTATAGGTGAAAATCTTCCAGTTCAAAAAATATTGCCAGAACTTGATGAGGAAGGAAAAATCATATTGGAACCTGGAGCGGTCAAGGAAACAAGAACTTGATAGCTACGGAATCGATCAATTTCAGAGTATCTCATCAAGTGGAAGAACTTACCCACTGAAGATTCTACATGGGAGGATGAGAATTTTATACAGAAGCACCCAGAGCTACTCAAGCGTTGAGGACAACACTTTTTTGAAGGAGAGGGACATGTTAGGTCCCTATATTACTAGTATAGTCCCTTATTGTTGTTAGTGTAACCCCCTTATTGTTATTATTGTACCCCTGTAACCCCCATATTGTTATTATTTTTCCCTTAAATTATTATTGTTAGGTCGACTAGGATTACATTGTGGCCCCATGGAATCCTATATATAGAAAGGAGGCTTTGTAATTTGATCATCTAAGAATTTTTCGTTCATGTAATGTATTGGAGGTTGCCCCCTCGAAGTGGCTTATTTCTAAGGTGTTGATATCTCTTTTCTTCTATTTTTGGTGCTGGTTTCACAACAAAAACTAAACAACAATGAAACTTATCAGAAGTAGATCTAACTTAAATGGCAGAAGCAAAACTAGCTAAATGACAGAAAGGAAAATATAGTAAGAGCAGAGAAGTTGAGGCACATGGATTGGGCCCTAACCCACAAGCCTAGCCCTCTGAAACTTAAATCAGTCGAATGAAATCAGTCTGCACATTTCATAAAATAATAACTTCATATATCTCTGAGAGTTTAATTACTGAATAAAAAAAAATTCTCAATAGCTTACAACAATAATTCTGAATGGAATTGAGACTAGAATAGACTGGAATCGATTAGAATAAATCCACTGGCTAACTAACTACCCCTTCCTAGCTCTAGCTCTGCTCTATTTATTCTACAGGGCAGCTACCAACATCTCCCTTGAAAATGGTGATTGAGTCCACTTTGACTTCAAGTAAACATAGATTGAGTGCCCTTTGTCTTCAGTTTTCTTAGTTGCCTTTGATAGTTAGGGAGGGTGGACAACCCCCATGAATCTCTCCAAGATTTATCCATAGTTTCCTGACATTGTGCTCATTTATTCTCCAATATTGATCTTCCAGTGGTAGGGAGCAAGTCCCTAAATCATCTCCTTCTCTAGATATGCGTAATCTACCCAATATTCTCACAATATTCTAAAAAAATAACCAATATTAGGCACAAATATGCAATTACCTTTAAACCTTCCTAAGAAAATATTAAAGCATAAGAGAAAATTATTAAGTGCAGAAGGAGAGATTTAATATATCATTTTATGTGCATAATAGAGGTAGATGGGCCTAAGAAATGTTAGATGGGCCTTAATTTATGTCTAATTTAGAGGCCCATCACCATGCATGCTGTTAAGGGGAGCTTGTGATTCTTGATCGTTTTTGCAGAAGCTGTCCATGAAGAGCCTTATGAAAACCTCGATGAGTCACACATGAACATCGTGCTATGAGGTATACCTCCTGATGGACCATTGTTGAAGATATCCTCCACTTGATCATAATGAAACAATATTTCTTGAGCAAAAAGAAGAGCCTGAGAGGAGTTTATGCAGGCAGGGTGAGTTGGTTGATCTTATACCTCATCCATTTCCACGAAGGCATGTTTAATCTTAGGGGTTGGAGCAAGTACATTAAAGAAAATCCATAATTACCGAGGGAGTTGCAAAGAAAAACATAACAAGAAGGAGCACCATGACAGGGGAAGCAACATATCTATCACAGAGAACTATCATTGATGAAGAAAATACGATAGAGCATTATGTTAAGAAGTAGATTGATAGGGGGAGTACTTGGGCACCCCATTTTCTGTTGATGTCGAAGGGGGAGAAATCGTTGAAAGGGAAAAAATATTGCCATCAATGACAAAGGGGGATACTATTGGTCAAAGTTGTGATTGATGTCAATACAACATTTGTGGAGATGTAAAATATTCTTGTGATAAAACTTTCATGATGTTACCCTAACCTCATGTATACCCTAAGCATGAAGATGATGCATATTCCATAGGTACATTATAAAACCATAAAGCCCTAGTTTAATGATGTCGTAGCCTAGCTAAAATGCCCATGAAACCCTAGCTTTATCTAAAAAATTGATAGTTATTGATTATAGATGCCTTACCCTAACATATTGATGCAAGTCATAAACCTAATACTTATTGTGAAAAGTCTTAAATCTGGATTCCTACTGCAACAAATCTGAATTACTTCTCATATTTTTTTTTCATAATTATATCATTACAATGAAATATTGAAGTGAATTTTGAAGCCGTCTACACAAATAATGCTACGCAATAAATCTAAGTGCTGAAACAAACTGAACAAAATACAATGAAAACATCCAAATTTGATACAGTTATTTTTGGACTAAGTCCCAGGAAATAACCCAACTTGGGAAAACCAGTGCAGCAGATCTGAGGGTTTTGTATTATTAAGCGGCATAATCTTGAGTACAGCTAGGGTGCCAATATCCGCTCACCCTTCAGAGAAATCTAGAAAACTGATGAAATTGTGAGATATAACTCACCCTGCAAGTCCCCGATTGATCTAAACAGTGCCGGTGAAGCCCCTCTTTGCCTTTGCATGATTTCCTACACTGGAACTGTGTAATCCTGCATGGGAAAGTTGAAGAACTATGTCACCTCTCTCCGTAACTGATCAAGCTAATCTGAGACTAAGTTTTGGCCCTCCTGGCTCAGAAACCCCAACCTCTAGCTATCTCCAGACTGACTCTAGAAGGCACTGTGTCACTCCCCCCGCGTGATTCCTTGTGGACTCCATGGCTACCCTCGAAAACCGCAATGCCTCTCTTTGCATCACCGTTGTCTCCCTCTCGAAATGCACTCGTGGTCCTCCCCGACCAATTCTTGTGTCTCGCTCTTTGAATCTGAACACTAAATCAAAATCACTTAGCAAACCCTGCCCTAGTGATTCGAATCTGACCAAAAGCTGTGTCTCCTCACACAAACTCGAAAATGCCAAATGCTCAATGTGCTCAATGTGATTTCTATAGGCCCCTCACCCTCCTTATATTCTTCCGTTGACCCTTCAACGACCAAGATTAAAACATAATCAAGGGCTAAGATTAACTTGGAGGTGATCCATGACTTTATCTAGAAGATTCACACTTGGTTTAATTAATACCCTTTAATTAATCAGTTTCCCTAAGTTTAGACTTAGGAAAACATTAAAAAACGATTAATTAATTTAATTAAACCATCTCTAAGTGGAATTTTCCAAAACCATTTATGGGTTTTATGGAATACATGTGTATTAGCCTATATACAAAGTTACAAGGCTAGAGAACATCTGATGCTACCATAAATAAACACTCCCTTTTAGTGAGGAAAGTGCTCTAGCAAGACAAATCAATGTGCTGTTATTCTGATGATGTTCACCAACACTGCACAAGAAAATGCTGCATCTGTATTGCTGCTGACTCTGCATGCTGCTGCCAACTGCCACAGTACGACAACTACCTCTGAATTCTACAATCGTGTTGCTGCACTACGTGAGCACTACTCTGCACTGTTGCTAATTGCAACAGAAAAACATCTGAAATTGGAAAAGTAAATATACAACTAAAAAATAAGACTAACTGTTGCTAGCTTTTGCAATAGCTCTCTAAAAAATATTGCACTGCTATTGCTCAGCACTGCGTAAGCACTGCACTGCACTGCTACTGCTCAACTGTTGATGCTTCCGCTCCTTCTTTACACTAATCAGGCTCTAGTACTACTAGCTACTGCATTGTCTTCTCATCTTCCATTGCAATTGTCCATCCTGCTACTATCTTTAGGCTGTCATAGCTCACATGTGATCCAAGAGTTCAGAAATACTCTAGGATCCTGTCAATTGTAGATTCTGGATCTACAACTCCAAGTCAACCCATTTCTCTCCTTTCGGAATATGAGCTAACATAGCACAATCTCTTTCTACCTCAAACTTTGCAGCCCCGGCTTGAGGATCTTGCTTCTCCTGCTTATCCTTTTCTTAAGAGAACACTATGTGGTATAATTTTCCATTTCCCCACACCTGAAGCAATTGATCTTAGACATATATTTCTTCTTTTTCTTCTGTTTCCCCTTTGATGCAAGGGCAGTGTTATCTTCTTCCTCCTTCTTGACTTTCGAACCGCTGCTGCCATCCTCCAAATGGATTTGGAGGAGGTCTCTCCTCAGCTCTTCTTGCTGCAAGGCTTCCCACATTGCTTCCCATCCTAGAAGCCTTTATCTTCCCAAAATTCTCTGGATAAAGACCTGATATTCCTCTGAAACAGATTTCAGAGTTAGCCTTACCAACTCTGAGTCTTTAGGTGCTACTCCCACTGCTGACAGCTGATCTCGGTTATCCTGAATACGAGACAGGAAGGAGTCAAAACAATCTCCATTATTCATTAAGGTATTATGCATCTTCTCCTCCAGGTACATCTTCCACTGCTTGGAAGACCCTTGGTATAGCTTTTCCAGCCCTAATCACATTTCTCTAGCAGTGCCCTTTGCTGCTATGTGAGGTATGATGTGATTCTTCACACCATATAGGATCAATTTTTTGGCTCTTGCCATGTTTTTCTTGAAGGCTCTCAGATGTGCTGCATCAAGTGGCTTTGCAACTACACTGTCAATGAGAGCCTTTAGATCATGCTCGTCGAGGAGAAACTCAATCCTTGATTTCTAGATAACATAGTTGGAGGCACACTCCAATTTATCTTGGTCACGGAGTCTGTTGCTAGCCATCTCCTCAATTGTCGATTTCTTCCTCTAACCCACTGCTCAGATAGACTTACACACTCCTTGTGGAGTAATTCACTGCTTCTATTTCTACACGGGAGAAATTGAGATTCTTTTGAGTAAGAAACTCTCCGAGGTCAAGAAATCCCCAATCTGTGTTTTTTAGAGATTTTCTGATGTTATGTACCATCACTCACTATTGTGTAGATACTGCATCCTTCAACTATGCTGGTCTGCTATGTTGCCTTTTCTGCAACTGAAAAAGCTTTACCCTCTGTCAAATCTCTCAAAGGGAGCCTTTTCTGCGCTGGATTTCCCTCCTTGCTTGGACAACGTAATTTTTGGGAGGGTCTGTTGATGCTTACGTAGATCCCAGTCTCCTCTGCACTGATATGTTGGTTCACCCTTATTTCTCCTACACTTTAGCTTGAATAAGCTCTGATACCAGTGAAAAATCCCAGATTTGGATTCCTACTGCAACAAATATGAATTACTTCTCCTATTATTTTTCATAATTATTTCATTATAGTGAAATATTGAAGTAATTTCTTAACCAGTCTACAGAAATAATGTTGCAGAATAAATCTAAGTGTTGAAACAAACTGAACAAAATACAATGAAAAACATCCACATTTGACACAGTTATTTTTGGCCCAAGTCCCCGGAAAAACCACTTGGGAAAATCGGTGCAGCAGATCTGAGGGTTTTGTATTATCAAGCAACATAATATTTAGTACAACTAGGGTGCCAATATCCGGCTCACCCTTCAGAGAAATCTAGAAAATTGATGAAATTGTGAGATATACCTCACTCTGCAAGTCCTCGGCTGATCTAAACAGCGCTGGTGAAGCCCCTCTCTACCTTTGCATGATTTCCTACACTAGAACTGCGTAAGCCTGCATGGGCAAGTTGAAGAATTGTGTCACCTCTCTATGCAACTGATCAAGCTGATCTGAGACTGATTTTTGGCCCTCTTGGCTCAAAAACCCCAGCCTCCAGTTATCTCTGGACTGATTCTGGAAGGCACTGTGTCACTTCTGTGTGATTCCCTTCAGGGACTGCATCACCCCTTTAGAAAACTGCGCTGCCTCTCTCTGCGTCATTGCTGTCTCTCTCTGAAATGCACTCTTGGTCCTCCTGACTAGTTTCTGTGTCTGCCCCTCTCTGAATCTGGTCACTGAATCAAAATCACTTAGAAAACCCTGC
Source organism: Pinus albicaulis (assembly GCA_034641835.2). Taxonomy (NCBI): domain Eukaryota; kingdom Viridiplantae; phylum Streptophyta; class Pinopsida; order Pinales; family Pinaceae; genus Pinus; species Pinus albicaulis. The sequence goes on along the minus strand of CM076575.1, from coordinate 2,010,464,880 downwards.
CCTAGTGATTCAATTATGATCAAAAGTTGTGTCTGCTTACACAAACTTGAAAATGCCAAATGCTCAATGTGCTCAATGTGTTCAATGTGTTTTTCATATGCCCGTCACCCTCCTTCTTATATTCTTCCGCTGACCCTTCAATGGCCAAGATTAAAACATAATCAAGGGCTAAGATTAACTTGGAGGTGATCCATGACTTTATCTAGAAGATTCACACTTGGTTTAATTAATCAGTTTCCTTAAGTTTATACTTAGTAAAACATTAAAAAAACAATTAATTAATTTAATTAAACCATATCTAAGTGGAATTTTCCAAAACCATTTCTGGGTTTTATGGAATACATGTGTCTTAGCCTATATACAAAGTTACAAGGCTAGAGCACATCCTATGCTACCATAAATCAACTCTTATGATGGCCTAAAGCCAATACATGATTGGAAACCTATATATGGAACCCTAAGCCTATGAAATCATGTAAACCCATATATGGAACCGTAAGCCTATAAATAAGACCTTCACATACATGATACCCTATCCTTTTTTCATACAAACCTTAAGAAGCCTTAGCATTGTACTAAATTCTTGGAAAATAAGATGATGCCCATGAAAAGATATTGAAATGGTACCTTGGCCTTGTTGAATGATGCGTTAAAAAAATAACCTTTACCTTTAATGCCAAGGACATAAAATATTATAGGCTACCATGATGACAGTTTCACAATTTTAATTTTATTGATAGGAAAATTACTCATTAAAGGATGAAATTTACACCATGTTATAGGGGATATTTTTCCCTTTCTAACTAGCTATCACTCGCCTTCTAACTCCTTCTAGATTGAGAGAAAATTATTTTTTAATATGAAATGTAATATATTTTATCCTATCTGACTTAATCCGACTTGTAGGCTCATGTTCATTGGCCTAGGGACATGTATATTCATTTAAAGGTCTCAAAACATGTATAAATGTCAATTGAAACTCATCATTCCATCCAAGAGCTCGGTGAAGAATTCAGAAGTGGCATGAAAGACAGGAATAAGGCCGAGGAGGACAATTATGGATATTTTTTGTTTGGGAAATTTTTTAAGGTATCCATTACAACTCAGATTGTTAACCTATGGGAGAATTTATGTGATAGATCTCGGACCTGTGATGAGAAGCCTAGAACCTGAACAAAACTTGGATTGCAGACTTGGAGGCTTAATTTAATTCGGAACAGTTGACAGCTACCTTCTAAAGAGCTCAAACTTCTGTCAGAACTTAGACCTCCATCTTGAAACCTCATAACAATCCTCTGAAGTAGATTGGAAAGTTTTTTTGGAGGGTCAAAACTTGTGCTACAAACCTCATAATACATGGAAACGATATGGTGAAGACTCGAATATGTGGATAGGTGGTTGGATAATGGTTTATGGAGGCTCGGTTAAAATCTTTTAACTATGGAGAAAACACTTCAGATCACTGTCATTTGTGGCTAGGATTGAAGCATTAAAATTGTCTCAGACCTGTGGTCAATTTCACCTGTGGTGGTACCATAAAGCTGTGACACAACTCATATTACAACCTCCTACCTCAAACATGTAGCTTAAGGCTAGTGGGTAGTGATAAGGAGTTTGAAAATCCTGTGGTAAAACAAGACTTGCCTCAGACTTGATCTCAGCTACCTGTAGACAGATTTCAGTTCGTATTGCAAACTTTACCTTAGACCTTAATCAACTCAGATTGAAGTATAGAAGTTGATAGTCACCAAAGGAAACTCAGACTATATTTTGACCAGTGGAGACTTAGCCTTTAAAGGCTCAGACCTATAGCAAACCTTTTTAAGGGAACCTTTATAATTCCTCGTGAAGTAGTCTTGGAATAAACAAAAGCAATGGTTGAAGTACTTTCTGGAGTAGCAACATTATAAATCACTTGAAGCATTCATCTCTGAAGAAAATATTGGAAGATACATTGAAGATACTAAGGGACATTACTTGATCTAAAGTGTTGAAGCCTTATCAAGACTAAACTTGGATAAGACATTGGAGTAGCTCTTTGAAGTCTCTTGGAGCTAACTTAAGAAACCCTAATTGATGAGGCCTTGTAGAAGAAGTCATATATGAAGAAGCAACTATTCTTAAGCCCTCGTGAATTCCTCCTTGAAGACATTGTTGAAGATCCCTTGAAGTGTAAGTTGCATACCATTAAAGATTCTTGGAGCATCTCTTTGAATAATTCCTTTGGCAGACTTTGGAGTAATTCTTGAAGAACCTTTTCATCAATTATTAAGACATTTTTCGAGTGGGCTTAGAATAGGAGACCCTTGCAGACAATCTTGGAGATCTTGATGCATGATTGAATCCATCAGGAGGTGACCTTGATGGATTTTGTTTGGGTGACATGAAGAGTTATGGAGACACCTTCTAAGAAGACAAAGTTGTCATTGATGAAGTAAGGCATTGCTAAAGGTTAAGATATTGTCAGGGCTCATTGCAGAAGATATTGGGAGCCATGAAGAATAACTAAAATTATCTTGACGAATTGAAGAAGTGGGTTGGAGCTCTAGAGGATAGGAGTCTTAAAAAATTCTAGGTTGGAGCTTGTACTAGAGATAGGGTTGGAGCCCTAGAGGTTGGAGCCTCGTAGAGACAAGGTTGGTGCCTTAAGAAGATAGGGTTGGATCCTTAGAGGTTAGTGCCTCATAGAGACAAGGTTGGTGCCTTGGAAGATAGGGTTGGAGCCTTGTGAAGTCCAAGTTGGTGCTTGGAAAAGTACAACTTGGAGCCTAGTGGATTGGAGATTGTTGTCTTCATCTAGGGTTGGAGCCCTACACTATATTGTACTTGATTTAATGTAGAGAAGAGGATTGAATTCCTCGTTATTCATGATTAATAAAAGTATTTATTCTTATTGTTCATTTTATGTTCTAATTATTAGTGATCTAACTGGTAAAAATAACACTTGGAAAGAAATATTGATTCACCCCCTCTCAGTATTTCCAACAATGCCATTATGAAGTGTCCACTTTGTTTTCCATGGTTTGTGAGATATTCTACCTGATTACTTTAATGACTTGTTTTACTGGAAGGATAGGGGACACAGTGGATCTTATGCAATATTGTAGACGATGTCCATTTGGGTTTGGACTCTCTATAAGAGGTCCTAACCTTCCAAAGGGCTACATTGGCACATATAGTGTGTGTGTAGAGAGACATGGGCCTCCACAACAATATACAACACTCCATGGATCCCCAATTATGTTCAGATATTTCTAAAGATCCACCTTTTGGACGAGGAAGATTGCATTTGGTACACTGTGCCCAACTAGAACCAGAGGCGCACCACATGCTTGGTAGGTGTCCCAGGGCTTTTATGATGACATGGAAACATTCATTCCACCATATGAGCCCTTACAAATGGTCTATAGGCATATTCGACTCATATGAATACCCATGAGGTCATTGGTGTGTCCCCACATCCATTAGGAGAACCACATATTTATATATTGGAGAACAAGGGACCATCCCCTTTTCCATCACTTTTGAGGATTCTATTCATCATTATGGCACTTATGGACCTCATCAGGCCTCTTGGAGGGCCTTATGACATGCATAAATTATTATTTGACCTCTTGAGAGGCTTACTATTTAATTTGTGAGCTAGTTTATTGGGATTGTCACCAAAAGTTAGTTAACTTTCACATTATTTTATTTTTAGGGAATAATGTAGGCCCATTAGGTAATTCTAACTCCTAATTGGTGTATAAATAGGGGTTCGATGGATTCATTTGTATCATTACTTGAATTTGGATCATTCTCTCATTGGAGAACTTCACACTTTTTCCTTGGTGGATATTTTTGGATAATGGATGACTTTTGATGTATGGATTGGGTTCTTCTATTCTTGGAGCTTCTTATATTGCAAATGTGATGCTTGTTGGATATATTCTCTTAAATGTAAGTGGAATTTTAACACTACTTTATTTTATTTTGTTTCATACAACGATTATGAGATTTTTGTTATTTTAGGGCTAATTGTCACATGCATTTACGACATCAATGTGGAATTATGTTTCTATTTAGCTTGTCTCTATGTATGGGCCATGTTTGATGAATGAATTGTCCTAGAGATCGAGTTATCTCAATAAGCCTCTTCCATTTGTAATGAATTATAAATGATTTTAATGTCACTTCTCTTCTCTTGCACTTAGCATTGGATGAAGTTGACTTTGAGAGCCTCCTTGAACAAGAAACAAAGTCCATCTTCAGAATTCTCCTAGAATCCATACCCCCAAGAGGAATTAGGCGTTGATACATCAAAGGGTGGTCATTTGAACCATATTTTCACCCTTTTCCTCCCTATTTTAGGTTTAAAGACAATGGGTCACCTAGGGCATAAATTTCCAGGGAAAATAGCCCTAAATTTTTTTCGATCTCCTAAGGTCTACTACGCTGGTGTGTCCCCAAGGTCTCCTCCAAATTTGAAGAGATTCTGATGGTGGGATTGCGAGATACCTCAAGCCCTAGGTCTAAGATAACAATTTTCCGTAGTTTTCCCAAAGCTAGTACCTCATAAGATAAATTTGACAACTTTAGGTAAAATTTTTGGTTTGATCATTTCCCTTTCCTTTGGTCAGGTTAAGAATATCATTGATTTCTAGATTCCATTCGCTTAACCTAGGTTGGGTCCACTTGGCCCTGTGTGGTCCATTTTCTTATCAAAGTCAATTCGTCAAGGAAAACTATGGAATCCAAGTTATATAAGGATTTTAGGGATTAGGAAATTCCTTTTCAATTCATATTCCTCTAGCCTAACCCTTAAATCCTCATTGCCTTTCCCTATAAAGTCTTGTACCTTGCTTAAAGAGAAAGCAAGCTCCATTCTTAATCCTATCTCAGGGAAAGGATCTTTAAGGTCACTTCACATATATTTTTTGATCCATCCTTTATAAGTCACTTCCTAATTATCGGGTCTCCTCCCATCGGTGAAAGTCCGTAAAGAGCAGGGAGTCTTAGCTATGGTGACAATGGGCTAGGTCTCCATCATTTCCTTCTTAAGAGTCCCTTTTAGGTCCCTTATTGGTTTGAGTGGTAACATTTATGGCGTTGTTTCCAAGGATGAGATGTGTGCCTTGCTCTCCATACGAAAATATTGATATATCATTCCTAATGACTCCATTGCAAGAGAAAAGCCCTAGTTCTTCATTGATATCTAAGGTCAATTCTTGTAGGGTGAAGCAAGCATTTGTCAAAACAATTATATTCACCCTGGTGACACTAATGTCTTTAAGGACCCAACAACATGTTGACCACATATATTCCTTCCATTGATATGAGAGGGATCCCGAGATATCCCTCATCGAATCCATGAAGAATATGCCAATGTTCGATGGGAATCCACATTCCGTAGCCAATCACGTGGTAAGGTTCATGAGGTATCTTTCAAAGAAAAATATAACTCAACCTTGTGACCAAATGGAATTGTTTTTCCTATCCATTGCCCCCAATACCAATTGGATTGAGTCATGTAAACTTAAAATAATTCCTTCTCTTTCGATGTTGACTATGCACTTCTTGTTGCATGAAGGGTCGAGTTTCCAATCTCATGAAGACATATGCCAAATGTTGGATGTGGCCCTTCGAGAGGAGGAAGTTATTGAATATGGTTTTTTGCTTGAGGAAGAATTTCTTGATCTTTCTCCAAATAATCATGATTGAGTGATTGATGTGTACCTTGAGGATAGTGCTGAAAAAGCGACTCTTGAATTGGAAAGTATGTCCTCTAAGGATAATGATAACGAAGATCTGGATCTCGAGAGCCCTCTAATGTTGCAAGAATGGATGATGGAATATGATAAATATTGCAGGAAGTTAATGGCCACATATAGCTCTCAAGAGATTTTCTCATGCTATTGTGAGCAATTGGAAAGGCTCCATAACATGAAGTGTGAATATAAAAAGAGTCCTACTGATAACCTTATTCTTGAAGCTTTCTATCAAAATAATTTAGTAAATACCTTGAATAGCATTCTTCGAGAATGGATGAAGGAGGAAAATTCCTCCATATCGAAAGAAGAGAATGAATGGCATCCTAGCCAACAACAAATATATAGTAAAGAATGGTATCATTCTTAGGAGGATCATGATAGTCAAATAAATGAAGAATCTAAAAGCGAATTTTGGGTTTTTGATTGGGGAATTGGGTATGACTATAAAAATGAAGACCCCATAGTCTCTCAAATCCATAAGAATGAGCTCAGAAAATAAGAAGATACTCCACTCCTTCAGAACTACAGTGTTGGACCATATGAACCCCTCCCTAGTGATTGGAAGGGTCTCTTCTTTATGTTCCAAGATGTTTCAATCAAAGAAGAGAGTTCCAAAATTGTGGGTAATTCTGTTGACTCTAATGTGATGGAAAATGAGGAAGAAGCTTCATTAATACAGGTTTTTTCTTCATGTTTGAGAATTCCTCCCCTTGTTATGTCCTTGCCCGAGAGATGGATGTTTTTTACAAGGTTTGTTCCCCTAGTTTTGATGAAGTTCTAGTTTCCCTTACAAAAAAACAAGAATCATGGTTTTCCCCCAAATACAATGATGAGTCCACTTCTTGTTTTCCCAATGACAAAAATAGTATCATCCTAAATATGGCTGAGTCATTTATTCTTTCTTACCTTGAGGATGATAGGCCTGAGATAGTTCTTCATCAAAGGTTCATATACTGGTAGATTTCCATCTCCTGGTTGGAGGATCAAATTAAATCCTCTCGATTGATGTCTATTCATTCTTCCTATTTTCCTTTTTGCGGCATATGGGTCTCTTGTTTTCCCACCTCCCTCCCCCCCAACCCCACATATCATCATTCCCATTTGTATTGTCAGGTTCGTTGCAAAAATAATCATGGAAGCATGCATTATTGTATTGATTAATTGACATTTAGGGTGCATTGGGTCTATGATTATACCTAGTACTTAACATTGCATGTTATGCATGTTAGAGTAGGATGCATTTCCTGTTGATATTCTGCATTAGAAATAATATCATATGCTATTTATCATGATGGATTAGCTGTATTTAGATTAAAAATTGCATATTTTTATATCTTTTTGATCTTATGGACTAACATTAAGCATGGGTGATCATAAGACATCGTGAAAAACATGTTGCCCAATGGTTTTGGTCTTTGATATGTGCAACTAACAAGTCTACGGTGACCAAGATATTGTTGGAGTTATTATGACTTCCCATTCGAGTAACTTTTCCCACCTCCTCGAGAGATCATGTCCTAGTTGGAGCCAGATGTTACCCACCACTTCATGGGTGATATCCCTATGAGAAATTTTTTCTCCATGATGGACCTCAACCAACAACTAACAGTGCCTTACATCCCTAAACTAGCTCGTTGTTCCATTTTTCCACCACCTGAGGCAACCATGTGGTCCCTCAACCATCTATATTGATCGTATGTTTGAAGGTGGGCCTCCTGAACCTAAACGTATGTCTTGTCATTTGGTAATTGAGTATTGGTTTTACTTATCATGGACACTTATGGGCATGGATTGACGGGGGGATTTGGTGGAAATAGTGGGCTTAGTTTGTGCTTCTATCCCCTTGACCTTTTTTGGATGTTTCCCTCAGATTTTAGTCCCATGGGATCTCCTTTACTGACCATTTGGTTTTAGGGTGGTACTACTTGGGAAACCCTGACTTTGGTTGTGTGGTCTCACTCCCTTATCTACGTATTCTACTCCCATTCCATTCACTATGCCCCCATTCCTCATCTCTCCTAATTGGGTCCAAATTTACTCTCTAGGTCCACATAGGGTTGACCTCCCCATTCCCTTGCCCTCACCTTGGATCATGCTTGGAATGATGCCTCAGAGGTTGAAGCAACTAAAAATAAAAGTAAAAGCATAAATGGACACATTCAACAGGAAAACAGACTACACAATGCAAAAGATGGTTGGGACAAACATAATTAACACTTGGGAAAAAACCAATACATAAGCTCTACCCTATACCTATGGCCATCACCCTAGTTCCATAGGCCTCAGATGAGCCTCCTTTATCATTTAGTAACCCATGATTGTCCCAACCCCTGGAGGGAAATGAACCGCCCTACCAAAAATGAGGTAATCATTGTTATATCTTATACATCATGCTCTTTCCCTTGAGTCCCAAGCAGTTAATCAAATAAAAATCATAATAGGAAAAAAGCATATAAAGAGGGTTGGAAAAATCAAGGTAGGGGCACCTCATGTACCATGATTTCTCCCTACACATTCTATACCCAGGTGTTGGCTTCCCTTTTTCTAACTACCCTTGTGCCCCGATATGTGACCGAGGGTTTCCCCTCTCATTACCTATTCCATTTCACCTCTTTATCACATGCCACCACCATTTGAGGGATGTACCTTGGACATAATATCCCCTATAAAGGTAGAAACCACCTGTTAGAACCCTTTAATTTACAGTATCACAAGGTGACTGTGTACTTTCTCTTTGAAAATTTTTCATACTGTACATAGATGTCAATATTCAAAATCTTTTCCAAAGAAAGAATCAAAGGAAGAAAAGGCAGAAGAGAAGCAGTTAAGGCAGAGTCGTGAACGTGATTGGGTCAAGTCGTGCATGTTGGGGTCGAGTTGTAAACGTGGGCAGGTCGTGAACGTGAGAAAAGTAGCAAATGAGTCAAGTATTCCATGAACAACTAAGAAACGAACGGGCGTAGCCAAAGAAACAAAGTCGGAAAACCATAGCAAGGGAGTAGTGAGGACCGTTGATCTGAGCATCGATCAACGATGAAGATTAAATCACAATCGCAGATCACAAGTTTTGAAATATAGGCGCAAAGGGTAAATGTTAAAGTTGCCAAAGTGCGATGTGCGACGACGGTGGGACCCATTCACCCAGACACACTTCCTTTTCATTTTATTTCCCTTTAAAAAAATTAAACCTTACCTTTTCTGCCTTTTTCTTCTATATCCTTCTACTTTACCTTTTCATCGCCATATCATTGTTTTGCCTCCACTTTCCCATTTCCCCGATTTCAATTGAAGTGGAGCCATCCTCCCTTACACGTAACCCTTCCCCCCACCATCCATCGCATTTCGCAGATTATAACTTTTCGCATCGCAACAAAACATTAACACTTGTGATCGTCGATTTGCGATATATAGCATCGCACATTTTTTAACTTACCATTGGAAGCGCCCGCAATGTATTTTGTTTAACTTGTAATGCGATTGGCCCCACCACAACAGCTACACCCCGCACTTCACGCCGCTTGCAATACAAATCATATAATATGAAACTTCATACACCTTACTTACCGCATGTTAGGTCCCTATATTACTAGTATAGTCCCCTATTGTTGTTAGTGTAACCCGTTTATTGTTATTATTGTACCCCTGTAACCCCCATATTGTTATTATTGTGCCCTTAAATTATTATTGTTAGGTCGGCTAGGATTACATTGTGGCCCCATGGACCCCTATATATAGAAAGGAGGTTTTGTAATTTGTATCATCCAAGAATTGTTCATTCATGTAATATATTGGAGGTTTCCTCGTCGAAGTGGCTTATTTCTAAGGCGTTGATATCTCTTTTCTTCTATTTTTGGAGCTAGCTTCACAACATTTGGTATCAGAGCTTTGGATTCTAGGGTTTCGCTACTCCAAACAGGTCATCGTGGCATTTTCACTATAACTTTTTTTCGAAAAAGTTTCAGAAGCTGAAATTTTTAGAATGCGAAGCCGAAATCCTAAGGAACATCTTCGCAAAACTTCAGAGCTTGGTTCACAACTTTTTCGGAGATATGATCTGTGGAAGTTAGGTCTTTTTGTAGGCTCCTCAATTTAATCTAAACAGGTCATCGTGGCATTTGCGCTATAACGTTTTTTCTATGAAGGTTTAGAATCTAAAATTTTTAGGGAGTGAAGCTGAAATCTTGAGGAAATTTTTTGCAAAATTTCAGAGCTTGGTTCGCAATATTTTTGGAGATATGATCTGTGGAAGGTAGTGCTTTTTCAGGCTCCTGAATTTCATCTCAAAGAGGTGATCGTGGGAAAATCTTCATAACTCTTTCTCTGAGCATCGGATTGGAGTGCCGTAAAAAGTGGTCACAAGGGCACGGATTGTAGTTTCTGTGCTATCAATTTTAGAGCTAAAAGATGAAACAGTGCCATGTGGAAAGTCATACAAGTTCACTCTACTGAACCAGTCCATAATTAGGTCATTGTGGGAGATTGGACATTACTTTGCCTTGGAGAATCCAAATCCAGTTAGACCTGTGGCATTTGACACATAATTAAGAAGGCTACCTAAGTGACAAATTTCAGATATTTAAGATCCGCAATCACAGAGATAATCCAATTTCAATATCGAGCTCCTTAAAAGCAAGAAAAAGGTGTGTATTTTTTATTTTTTATTTTTATTTATTTTTATTTTTATTTTTAATTTTAATTTAATTTAATTATTATTATTATTATTATTATTTTCTTTTTCTAAATTATACTAATTCTATTATGAAGACATAGTGTTACAAAACTGCCACAGTTCAGCTATGGAAGCTTGAAGACTGGGCTTGATGTCCATGCTTTAACAAAATATTGTTGAAAATGCAACAAGATGATGGAGCTTAGTGAAATGAAGTCGCCTTCACTAAGTGGGCCCGTAGGCAAATTCTGGCGCAAAATCTATTTTTAGACTATGTCTATTTTTAGACATATGGAGCATGGTCCGGGGATTGCAGTATGTTATTCTTGGAGTATTGGTCATGTTGGTAAAAATAGATGGGACTCTATTTTTTGGACCTATAGGTCGAAGTCTATTTTAGACTGCCTCTCCTTAAAATAGGGAAGTCAAATATTATTTACCCTTAATAATATTTGGACTATAAACTTCAGTTTACTCTCTTGGAGCACTTCAGTTCGAGCCTTGGAAGTGGCTCATGCATCTGACAGAGGAATTACGCTATTCCTAGGGTTTGGTGAGCACATGCATGGTTGAATTCAGTTAGGACTTTAGTGGCAGAAGTTTGGTGGAGTTAATGAGACAGCTAGTGGAGTTGTGTTCGGTTTAACTTAGTTGAACTAGTTGAGATTAGTTTAACTAGCTAATCAACTAGTAATGAGTGGAGTGAATTAAATATTATTTAATTTATTAATTAGTAACTCATTATTCAACTCAAGAACACATCAGTTCACTACAATGCATGGACAGTTCAGTGGAGACCAGTGAAAGAGGTAGATGAAAGGGTGGAGTTAGCTATCAGTGGCGACATCAGTTGTGCATGAGATTTGCACCACACTTGGAGGAATTTACCATGATGATTGTGCTGTCAAGCCAAGGAGATTCGAACCTTGGATCTCTATATAGACAGGCCTGGATTGCGCAATAGAGGCAAGGCAATTGGCAGTGAGTTTTGAACCAGTAACCTGTTCAAAACTGAGCTAGTTTGTGTGTAACTTCATGAGAAAGTACCGAGTACTTGTGAGGAGTATTGTACTGAGTTTGTTACATGATTTCTCCATTATAATATACACAATAGCTGCGGGGTTTTCAGCTATAAGCTTTCCCCATACATACCGTGTTAATGTGTATGATGATTTGATGTGCTATCGCTTGTTTTATTTCCGCATGTGTGATGATCTGAGTGGAAGAGATTATGTGTTGCATATGAATTCGAATTGTATGTGATCAGGATAGTCTCGGTGGATAATTGATCATTATTCAGCAAATTTCTACATGGTATCGGAGCTATTGAAGCAGAGATTGATCATCACAGTGATTACAAACTTATTTCGGTAGACAGAGTCTGCATGCGGGCCAGGTAGCCTCCGGATTCATCTTTCTTCGGAAAGTGAAAGGTCTGGTAAACGCCCCTTGCAGTCGATCTCTGTGCTAGAAATAATTTGTTCTCGCGATCTAGAGCGGTTGAGCTTTGAAGTGGAATTCGAAATTTTGCAGCAGTTTTGTTTTCTTGGTGCCAGTGTTGAAAATGTCTTTCAATGGTTTGCGACTCGAATATGCTCTTGAAGGCAGTTCGAATTATGTTGCATGGAAGGATCGCATGGAAGCAGTATTAGAAGATAATGGTTTGAAGGAGTTCGTAGATACGGATGTCCAAAAGCCCACTGATCCTGCTGAAGTCGAAGCATGGCAAAAGAAGATGGCGAAGTGTCGAAGGATCCTGTTGGAGGGCGTCAAGGATCATATTATATCCAGCCTGCATGGAAAGGCTTCTCCATATTTAATGTGGAAAGCTTTGACGGATCTATTCCAGAGTAAGAGCGACCAAAGGAAGCTGGCGCTCAAAGATAAGCTCGGGAACATCAAGATGGAGAAGGGCGACAGTATCGCCAAATACCTCACGAAGTTCACTCAGTGCAGAGATGAGCTGGGAAGTGTGGGGGTGACTGTCGAAGACGAGGACATGGTCGACCTGGCTCTCCTTTGTCTTCCGAAGGCTTGGCACTCATATCAAGATAGTGTCAATGGTCGGGAGAAGCTGCCGGGATGGGAGCGCCTTTGGGCGGATCTCATGCAGGAGGAGATAAGGAGGACTACTCGGGATGGATCTTCATCAAAGGGAGCTGATGAAGAAAATTGCGCTTTGGTTTCCAAAGCAAAGAAGGGGAAGGGTAAGAAAACTTCTCATTTCGGTGCAAAGGGAAAGAAGCAGGATATGGCAAAAGTGAAGTGTTTTCACTGCCATGATCACGGACATTATGCTACCAATTGTCCAAAGAAGAAGAAAAACAAGCAAGTGGGAAGATCTGCAGATGGAGAAGCTTTGGCTTGACAGTTCGAGCTTGAATTTTCACTGATCGCATGCTTGGTTTCAAGTGTGATGGGATCGGTGTGGTTCTTGGACAGCGGTGCGTCATTTCATATGACGGGAGATCGGGATTTGTTCTCAGATCTGGAGGACAAAGATTTGGGTGTGCACATCGAGATGGGCGATGATGGTAGATACATTGCGACTGGTATCGGTACCATATCCTTTCAGAGGGAGTCTGGTAAACCCTTTGTATTGAGGGATGTCATGCATGTACCTGGATTGAAGAAGAACTTGATCTCTGTGGCGATGTTGGAGGATAAGGGGTATGATGTGGTCTTCAGCGAAGGAAAAGCCTTTCTGCGCAGTAAGACTACTGGAGAGACCCGGAAGATAGGGGTTCGAACCAAGAACCTTTATCAGTTGCAGGTAGATGGCTGCGCAGCTATGGCATGCAAGGCGGGAGAAGTGGTGAGTCGGGATGATGAGGGCGAACTGTGGCATAGGAGATTGGGCCACCTTCACCATGGAGCTTTGAAGATCCTGCAGCAGATTTCTACTGGGCTTCCTAAGGGCACTCTTGCGCAGTCAGATCAGTGCAAGGGGTGTACCTTGGGGAAGTATGTGAAAGCCACCTTTCACGATAAGGATAGTCACGCCACGACGATCCTTGAGAGAGTTCACACAGACGTGTGTGGTCCTTTCTCAGTTGCTTCGACAGCAAAGCACAAGTATTATGTGATCTTTGTTGATGATTTCTCTCGAAAGTGCTGAATCTTCTTCATGCAGAAGAAGAGCGATACATTCGTGAAGTTCCGTGAGTTTAAAGCACTGGTCGAGAAGGAGTCGGGGAAGAAGGTGATTGCTCTAAGGAGTGATAACGGTGGTGAATTCATCTCGGCTGAATTCAAGGAGTTCTGCAGCGCAGAAGGGATTCGGAGAGAGCTCATCGCACCTCATAACCCACAGCAGAACGGGGTGGCTGAGCGGAAGAACAGAACGATCGTGGGTGCTGCACGGGCGATGTTGCATGATCAGGGCCTACCCCTTCACTTGTGGGCTGAGGCATGCAATACAGCAGTGTATGGGCAGAACCGTTGTCCTCACAAGGTTCTTGGCATGAGTACACCGGAGGAGGCTTATTCTGGCAAGAGGCCTGATATTTCCCATTTGCGGATTTTTGGTTCTCCTGTCTACATGCATGTGACGAATGATGCGAGAAGGAAGCTGGATCCAACTGCTGAGGTTGGAATATTTGTGGGGTACACTGATACACCTCACAACTACCGGGTGTATTTGTCAGACAGTCGAAAGACTGTTGTGCGACGGGATATAAAATTTCAAGAGGAGAAAGCCATGCAGTGTTCGCTTGAGAGGGAGCTACACTTGCATGCAGATGAGGAGATGTTAGTTCCTAAGGAGGAGCTTCCGGATGTGGATCAACCACAAGAGGAAGTTCAGGAGGTGGAAGAAACCACCCATGCAGCGCCAACCATCAGAGGGCGCATGCGCACTACAGGAGCTGAGCGACTGGCTCGAGATGCAGAGAAGGTTGTAGGACCACCTACAACACAGCGCAGACAGAGGCAGTCACCGGATCGGTACACTGGATACATGGCTCTTGTGAGTTAATGTGTTGTGACGGAGCCATCCTCTTTTGAGGAAGCTGTGGAGGAACCCGCATGGGTTGATGCCATGATCGAAGAATATGATTTGATCGTCAGGAACAGTGCATGGGAGATTGTCCCAAGACCGGTGGGGAAATCAGTGGTGGGTTTGCGATGGATCTACAAAGTGAAGCAGGCGGCTGACGGGAGTGTGGAGAAGTACAAGGCGAGATTTGTCGCCCGTGGCTTTTCACAGATCGAGGGGATTGACTATGAGGAGACCTTTGCACATGTCGCAAGGTACTCTTCCATACGGACGATCCTTGCTCTCTCAGCGCAGATGGGGTGGCACATTCATCAGATGGATGTGAAGACTGCGTTCCTCAATGGATTTATTGAGGAGGAGGTGTACATAGAGCAGCTTGAAGGTTTCGAGATCTTCAGCAGTGAGTCACGTGTGTGACGACTCAAGAGAGCACTGTACGGGCTGAAGCAAGCACCTCGTGCTTGGTACACTCGGATAGACAGCTACTTCACCGGGCTTGGATTCTCCAAGAGTGAGGCGGATCCTAACCTGTACCAGATTGTGGTGGAGGGGAAGCTGTTGATCATCGTACTGTATGTAGGTGATCTGATTTTGACTGGCGATGAGCAGTTGATACTTTCATGAAAGGAGGATCTTGCACGAGAGTTTGAGATGAAGGACTTGGGCATCCTTCATTATTTCCTGGGATTGGAGATTTGGCAGCGCAGCGGAGGACTGTTTGTTTCTCAGGGCAAGTATGCCCTGGAGATTCTAGAGAGGTTCAACATGCAAGGCTGCAAGCCTGTTGACACTCCTCTTCCTGGTGGTTGGAGGAAGGAGGATGCTACTTCAGCGGAGGTAGTGGATGCCACTGTCTATCGACAGTTGGTGGGGTCGCTTATGTATCTGGTCAATACACGACCCGATATATGCTATGCGGTTAACCAGCTTTCGCAAGCTATGGTTAAGCCTACCAAGCTCTTTTGGAAGGCAGGTAAGCATGTATTGCGCTATATCAGAGGCACATCGGGATATGGTTCATGGTACAGACAGGAGGATCAGTTGAGGCGGCATGGCTTCACAGATTGGTACCATCATATCAGAGATTGTGTTCAGTGGAGAATCATGATGCTTTCATATGTTCCCACGGAGGATCAGGATGCCGACATCCTGACGAAGGCGCTCACCAGGAGCAAGTTCGAATTCCACAGAGGCAAGATAGGGGTTGCAGATAATCCATATCTTTCTGAGAGGGAGTGTTGAAAATGCAGCAAGATGATGGAGCTTAGTGAAATGAAGTCGCCTTCACTAAGTGGGCCCGCAGGCAAATTCTGGCGCAAAATCTATTTTTATACTATGTCTATTTTTAGACATATGGAGCATGGTTCGGGGATTCCAGTTTGAGATTCTTGAAGTATGTGTCATGTTGGTAAAAATAGATGAGACTCTATTTTTGAGGTCAAAGAGGTCGAAGTCTATTTTTAGACCGCCTCTCCTTAAAACATGGAAGTCAAATATTATTTACCCTTAATAATATTTAGACTATAAACTTCAGTTTACTCTCTTGGAGCACTTCAGTTCGAGCTACAGAAGTGGCTCATGCATCTGACAGAGGAATTATGCTATTCCCAAGGGTTTGGTGAGCACATGCATGGTTGACTTCAGTTAGGACTTCAGTGGCAGAAGTTTGGTGGAGTTAATGAGACAGCTAGTGGAGTTGTGTTCGGTTTATTTTAGTTGAACCGGTTGAGATTAGTTTAACTAGATAATCAATTAGTTATGAGTGGAGTGAATTAAATATTATTTAATTCATTAATTAGTAACTCATTATTCAACTCAAGAACACATCAGTTCACTACAGTGCATGATCAGTTCAGTGGAGACCAATGAAAGAGGTAGATGAAAGGGTGGAGTTAGCTATCAGTGGCGACATCAGTTGTGCATGAGATTTGCACCACACTTGGAGGAATTGCCCATGATGATTGCACTGTCAAGCCAAGGAGATTCAAACCTTGGATCTCTATATAGACAGGCCTGGATTGCGTAATAGAGGCAAGGCAATTGGCGGTGAGTTTTGAACCAGTAACCTGTTCAAAACCAAGCTAGTTTGTGTGTAACTTCATGAGAAAGTACTGAGTACTTGTGAGGAGTATTGTACTGAGTTTTTTACATGATTTCTCCATTATAATATACACAATAGCTACGGGGTTTTCATCTATAAGCTTTCCCCATACATACTGTGTTAATGTGTATGATGATTTGATGTGCTATCGCTTGTTTTATTTCCGCATGTGTGATGATCTGAGTGGAAGAGATTATGTGTTGCATATGAATTCGAATTTTATGTGATTAGGATAGTCTCGGTGGATAATTGATCATTATTCAGAAAATTTCTACAAATATCGAACTGCCTAGCGTGGGAAACCAGTTCTTTGAAGAGTAGCTTCACCGCCCTTGAGAGGGAAACCAGTGCATTGTTCATTAAATACATCATAATGGAGCAAAAAAGACAAGAGTAACTGGCAGCTGCTACTGCTGTAGAAAGCCAATAAAAAACAGAGAATCTCCCAAAACAGTGAAACGAGAGTACCATGGTGAACTAGGACAGGCTGGAATTACTGCTCGCGAGCTAGAGAAGGTGGCTCCTCCACTATACGACACCAATACTCGCTTTCCGAATCTTCCGCGTCACCTTTCGGTTCGCCATCTTTGCGCATGGTATCCGCGTCCACTTGCATGGGTTGTTTTCCCAAGTCTGGAAGTGTTGAACCTGGGGTCTCGTCCGGTTTCTCAGGAGCATTCGCAACTAGCTCGGGGCTGGGACCCAGGTGAGGGGGTTTGGCTCAGATAAGGGAGCAGGACCGTGGGTCACTTCCTCTCTCAGGGTGACTGTTACATATATAGTGAGAGAAGGCTGGTTTAAAGCACAGTCAAAGCGGAGATCTGCCCTCTGAGAGGTTTGGAGAAGGGTGGGACTATCTGAAGCAGGCAGGGTAGGTGAAAACAGACGGGTCGCAGTAGTAGAAGGATGCAAATAGGGCTGGGCTGCATGCTCAAAGCCAGGATGGCTGTCGCACCCTCTGTGGCTGCGGGTGACAGGAGGGCGCCTCCACTCAGCAGTCTCAGAAGAGGTCTCTGCATCAGAGCTCGTGGAGGGGCGTGAATGTGCAGGTCGTCCACGATTTGCACCCCTACGACAACGCATCCGGTGTCGCAGCCTAGGCATGGATGGAGAAAAATAATGAGCCTGCGTGAGACATGAAAAGCTGGAAGGGGACAGAGGGAATCTGCAAAGGTAGTCATAGTGGTAAGGCAAACAATAATTGGAGCAGCAAGATAAAATTTGGGTGAAATGCGAACCAGAAGTGGTCTCCAAGCAACAGAACAGAGAGCAGCGTCGCTCTGTCTGGGTGTGAGCGCTTGGCTTGGCATAAGCAGCAGGGCAAGCACTTGATAGAGGATGCAGATGGCGAATGCAATCGGAGCAGGAGAAATTCGAATCGCCCAGAACAAAATCCATAATGAACCAGCTGAGCAGGAAGTGAATGAGAAATCGCCGGCGGGGAGGAGTAAATGCACATGGGGTTGGCGTAGTTATGGCACTGCTAATGGAGCCTCAGGGGGCCATATGGCCACCCCATGTGAGCCTCCTCGGGATGTGGCCGGGGACTGACGTCCCGTCTGGGTTCCATATCATCCGCATTCAGAAATTATTATTATTATTATTTTTTATTGTTTTTATTTATTTATTTATTTTTAATTAATTAATTTATTTTTATTTTATTTTATTTATTTATTTATTATTATTATTATTATTTTTTTGAATTGCATAAGTCTTGTTTGAAGAATTAATTTGAATTGATTCCAAGGCCATATTGTAGAATAGATATCAATATTGGGTTCTAAAACATGCCCCGTAAAAATAATGCAACACCCATTAAGCCTTCAGAAGGCTCTACTATGACCCATGAAGATGAAAAATTGCAACATGATCTATCAGAATTACAAGAGAAAGTGCACCAAATATCGCTCTCGCAAAGAGTAACAAAAAATGAAATGGAAGTTTTGAAGAAAGGCATGGAAGCGAAGATGGATGGTTTGAAGAATAATATGGATGGTTTGAATTAAGGCATGGAATCTAAGATAGATGGCATGGAAGCTGGAATGGAATCTAAGATTAATCACATGGAAGCTAAGATCGATGAAAAAATGAAAGACAACATGGAAAACATGAAGAATTATCTAAAAGCAGACATGGAAGGTTTGACAAAGTTGATAAAAGAAATGTTTCCTAATGGTGAAAAGATAGTAGAGGAAACTCATGACGAGAACAAAATAAATGTTAATCGTGACTTCATAAACTCTAAAGTTGGCGGGAAGAACCACCATATTCCAAAAATGGATGAGGAAGTTTGATGGAAATGATCCTGTAACGTGGATACTACAGATGGAGCAATATTTTGATCTCCATAATGTGAAAAACACACAGAAGGTACGCATTGCAACTTTACATTTAGAACAAAATACATTTGTATGGTATCGATGGATTTTCTCCTGTAAAAAAATTGTCACTTGGTCAATTTTTACGGAGGAAATGATAGCACATTATGAGGATACAAAGAGCAAAAGCTTCTTTAGCCAATTGATAAATCTCAAACAAAATGGTTTAGTGGGGGAGCACATTGAGGACTTCCAAAAATTGAAGATAAGGGTAACTGATATTCCAGAGGAACACAGGATTGATCTCTTCATAGGTACTTTAAAGGATAACATCCAACATGAAGTTCACGTTTTGGAACCTGATTCATTGGAGAAGGCATTTAGGTTGGCAAGAAAAATTGAATGTAAAATTATGGCGACAAGGAAGCTTACCACTCACTCCTATAAAGAAGGAAGAGTTGCTACGCCTAGATTTCCACAACCTACAAGGTTGACACCACAACAATTGGAAGAAAAAAGAGCAAAAGGGCTTTGCTACAATTGTGATAGCAAATGCACTAAAGGTCATAAGTGTGCTGAGAAGAAATTATTTTACATAGATTGTGAAGAGGAAGAATAAAATGAGCAAGAAGAGGATATACACTAGGAACCAGCCCTAGAAGAGGAAGAAATGAGTCAGACTATATCGTGTAATGCATTGGTAGGAATTACCATTCCTAAAAATCTCAAGATAGAAGGACATATCAACAAGAAAAAGGTAATAGTGTTGATTGATTTAGGTAGCATCCACAATTTTATTCATTGTAAGGTAGCCAAGGAATTGAATTGTTTCCTATATCCAGCACTAGAATGTCAAGTGATGGTTGCAAATGGAGGAGCTATAAATTTCTCTAGAAAATGCCATAATATCAAGCTAACCATGGGGGAATATGTATTGAATAGTCCAATGCTTTCCATTCCTATGGGAGGTGCTGATGTTGTACTAGGAGTACAATGATTACAATCTTTGGGGACGGTAGCTTTTAATTTTCAAGAACTTTTCTTGAATTTTTTTTCAGAAGGAAAGGAAGTCGAATTACGGGGTATTGAAGGGAAGCCGGGAAGGATAATAAGCTCTAATGTCATGACAAAGCTTCTAAATAAATAACAACGAGGCGTAATTGCACAATTATGCTCACTAGAAGTTCCGACATCAAAATCATCTATTTCTGCAGATCTCCAAAAAGTCTTGGAAAATCATTCCAAGGTGTTTGAAACTCCCAAAGGACTCCCACCTATTCATGATCATGATCATGCTATTCATTTGATTCCAGGAAGTGTTCCTCAAAACATCAGGCCTTATAGATATCCTTATGTACAAAAGAGCGAAATTGAACGTATGATTGCAGAAATGTTAGAAGCTGGTATAATTCAACCTAGTCAAAGTTCTTTCTCTGCTCCTGTAGTATTCGTACACAAGAAGGATGGATCATGGCGCATGTATTCCTCCAAACATCAGGCCTTATAGATATCCTTATGTCCAAAAGAGCGAAATTGAACGTATGATTGCAGAAATGTTAGAGGCGGGTATAATTCAACCTAGTCAAAGTTCTTTCTTTGCTCCTGTAGTATTGGTACACAATAAGGATGGATCATGGCGCATGTGTCTAGATTATAGGGAGCTCAATAAGCTCACCATTAAAGATAAATTTCCCATTCCTGTGATTGATGAATTATTGGATGAATTACATGGAGAAATTTATTTTACCAAGTTGGATCTTCTTTCAGGATATCATCAAATTAGAATGAAGACTGAAGATATTCCGAAAACAACATTTCGAACTCATGAGGGTCATTATGAATTTTTGGTTATGCCTTTGGCCTTACCAATGCACCTTCTACATTTCAAGGGTTGATGAATTCCATTTTCAAACCCTTCCTTAGAAAATTTGTGCTAGTATTTTTTGATGATATACTAATCTATAGCATGTCTTGGAAGGATCATGTTCAACATGTTGACAAGGTGCTCAAGCTATTGCAGGAGAAACAATTATATGCAAAAACATCCAAATGTTTCTTTGGAGTACAAGAGGTGGAATATCTGGGTCATATTGTATCTCACGAGGGTGTTAAGGTAGACTCTAACAAAATTAAAGCCATTAAGGAATGGAAAGTCCCCACAACCATAAAGTAGTTGCGAGGATTTCTCGGGTTAACAGGGTATTATTGCAAGTTTGTTAAGAATTATGGGAGAATAGCAGCACCTCTAACAACATTATTGAAGAAAGATGCATTTTCATGGACTCCTTAAGCAACTAAGGCCTTTGAACATCTTAAAGAGGCAATGTACCTAGCATCGGTCTTAGCTACGCCAGACTTCACAAAAACCTTTATTGTGGAATGTGATGCCTCAAGAAATGGAATTGGTGCTGTTTTAATGCAGGAAGGAAGACCCATTTCTTTTGAAAGTTGTCCAATCAAAGGAAAGTATTAAAGGAAACCTATTTATGAGAAGGAAATGTTAGCAATACTGAATGCACTACAGAAATGGCGAACTTACCTAATGGGAAGACACTTCAAGGTAAAAACTGATTATGCTAGTCTTAAACACTTTTTGGAACAAATACTATCTTCAGAATAACAACAAAAATGGGTCATAAAGATGTTGGGTTATGACTTTGAAATAATCTACAAAAAAGGGAAGCTTAATTTTGTTGTAGATGCACTCTCAAGAAAGAATGAAGAGGTGGAAGCATTTCTTTGTGCCATTTCTATTATCCAACCAGATTGGATAACCGAAGCAAGAGATGAATGGAAGAAGGACAAAGAAGTATGGACACTCATTCAAAAGTTGTAGCAAGATCCTAGTACATCTGATACATTTATTTGAAAAAATGATTCTTAAGATCGCTTATATCTTTGTAAGAATTCCCAACTAAAACAAAATATTCTTTTGGAATTGCACACTTCTCCTTTAGGAGGACACTCAGGATTTTTAAAAACTTACCACAGGGTGAAGAAATAAGTTTTTTGGGATGGCCTTAAATCTGATATTCAAAATTTTGTGGCGGAATGTTTGGTTTGCTAGCAGAATAAAGTTGAGACAATTAAGACCCCAAGACTTCTACAACCTTTATCCATTCCAAGTCAACGTTGGGAGGAGATTTCAATGGATTTTATCACAGGTTTACCTAAGTCCGAAGGAAAGAGTGTCATCATGGTGGTAGTTGATAGAATTACCAAGTATGCACACTTTTGTGCATTATCTCATCCATTTAAAGCAAGTATAGTTGTTACTACATTTATGGACACAATTCAAAAGCTACATGGAAACACAAGGGTTATTGTGAGCGACAGAGATCCCATTTTTACTGGAAATTTTTGGACGGAGTTATTTTCTTGTTTGGGTACTCAATTAGCTCATAGCTCATCTTATCATCCTCAAACTGATGGTCAAACTGAGATAGTAAATAAATTTTTGGAAGGATATCTTCGTTGTTTTGTATCTGATAAACAAACACAATGGGTCAAGTGGTTACCTCTCGCTGAATGGTGGTATAACACTTCCTTCCATACTGCAACAAAAATGACCTCATTTATGGCACTTTATGGATATCATCCACCATCGATCACATCATCTTTAAGGGAAAATTCGAAGGTTCAAGCAGTGGAAGATCACATCGAGCATCAACAAGAAGTTCTCCAACTCTTAAAGGATAATCTGAATTTGGCACAAAATCGAATGAAACAACAGGCAGATCAACATCGCAGCGAGAGAAGTTTTGATGTAGGAGATTGGGTATTTTTACGGCTACAACCATACAAACAAATGTCCCTCAAGCAAGCTAAGAAGGATAATAAATTATCACAAAAGTACTATGGTCCTTACAAGGTGTTGCAAAAGATTGGTACTATGGCATACAAATTGGAGCTTCCTGCTTCTTCGCGAGTACATCCAGTTTTCCATGTTTCGTGCTTAAAGAACGTTATAGGTGAAAATCTTCCAGTTCAAACAATATTACCAGAACTTGATGAGGAAGGAAAAATCATATTGGAACCGGAAGCGGTCACGGAAACAAGAACTCGACAACTACGGAATCAATCAATTTCAGAATATCTCATCAAGTGGAAGAACTTACCCACTGAAGATTCTACATGGGAGGATGAGAATTTTATACAGAAGCACCCAGAGCTACTCAAGCGTTGAGGACAACACTTTTTTGAAGGAGAGGGGCATGTTAGGTCCCTATATTACTAGTATAGTCCCTTGTTGTTGTTAGTGTAACCCCCTTATTGTTATTATTGTACCCTTGTAACCCCCATATTGTTATTATTGTGCCCTTAAATTATTATTGTTAGGTCGGCTAGGATTACATTGTGGCCCCATGGACTCCTATATATAGAAAGGAGGTTTTGTAATTTGTATCATCCAAGAATTGTTCATTCATGTAATGTATTTGAGGTTGCCCCCTCGAAGTGGCTTATTTCTAAGGCGTTGATATTTCTTTTCTTCTATTTTTGGAGCTGGATTCACAACACCGCATAAACCTTTCGACTTGCGATAGCAATGTTGGTGGGTCCCTTTCCCCGCATTTCACATGTTTTAGAATTTAACCCTCGCGCTTATAGATAAAACTTAATATTTGCGATTTGCAATGCGGTTGGTCCCACCTTCCCTCCACGTCACTGCCCTCCCCACGCTTCGCACTTCACATATTTTAGAGTTAACCTCTGCTGCTTATAACTAAAGTTTAAGATTTGCAATCTGCACGTTGTGGTCTGGTCCCACCTTACCTGCCACATCGCATCACTCTTCACATCGCATCGTTGATTTCTTTTCTCTTATCATAAAATGTAAATATTGTGATGTGTGATATTTCTATGGATGCGATAAAGTTCACAACTGAAGTCTACAAATTTTCATGTCCATATATATGGGTTTTTTACGATGTTTTGTTTAAAATTAAGGGTCAATTGGGCATATAAGGTTTGAACATCATTTTATGAAGAAATAAGGTTAAACACGACAGAAAGGACTCAGGTAGCAAAAAGACACCAAGGGTTGAGTCAGGCAAGTCATCTTTACAAAATTGTTATGTTATAACGGTAGAAATGGAAAAGGCATCAAAGCACATCAGCACAGTCACTAATCGATGAAAAGTAGCTAGTGCTGCACCAAACTTAATTACTCAACGTCGATTTTATGAAGAGCAGGGCTAGATGTCAGATCCACCACTGGTTACCTCTTCATGACCATCACAACCACCTCCAAGCTTATTGTTTGATATTCCGAGCCATTGAAGCATTTGGATCTACGAAGAGTTGCCCAAAATTAATTCCAGAGGTGGTGGTGTTGTCAGTGATGTCTGATTAGGCCTTGCATGGCCACACTTGTCCATTTTTTGCTAAATTGTAATCAATGAAAGGTTGCCAAGTAAGGAAGAGAAACCAACTTAGCCTTTAGTTAAACACTGCTTGAATTTTCATTATCAAGGGTTGGACCTTGTTAGATTCTGCATATAGAAGATCATTGTATTGGAGCACTGTAACTGTTTGAGCTCGGCATCAATAATAAGACACCGTTCACAGGATTCCTGAGCTATGTTAATGGTGATGTTCTTTCCTCCGTGTTAATGTTTTTTCCTCTATCTTTTCATGATGTGCATTAATTTCTCTGATTGCAAAATAGAAAATTTAGATTAAGATTTGCTAAGAGAGCAACTTAATTCTGTCCGTGTTTGTTATCTTAAGCTTTTCCTTTGAAGTTTAGTTAAGGAATTCTTAACTGCTCTTTAGCTATTGCTGAACTCACTACTTTCTCCCATTTCGTGTTCACACTGCCAGTAAGATCCAGTCTGCATAGTTAGCTTGCCCTATGAATGCACTTGAAAATTTGATGCACAATTCAACCTTTATGATTCCATACCCCAATGGATTAAGTCTCACGGCTCTATCTATCCAACCACACAACCGATCAAACAAAAAACCCTCACAATTTCTATAACTAGCCTAATATCAACACTTACACTTATCAAGTTAAATCATAAAAATAGAGAGAGCCGTCTCTGAGTCTAGGAAGGCTAGGTCTTGGACTCCAAAGTGGTTTGATTTTGTCCTTTTTCGTTTTCTCTTGTCAATCTTACAAATTTCAAAGGGCTAACACCACGTAATAAGATATTTGGCTAACCCAATTTGGAGCTTGGAGACTAATGCACATGCCAAAAACCACTATGGAAGGGCATTCCATTATGAAGTGTCCACTTTGTTTTCCATGGTTTGCAATATATTTTATCCGATTACTTTAACGGCTTGTTGTACTAGAAGGCTAGGGGACACATTGGATCTTATGCAGGATTGAAAATGGTGTACATTTGGGTGTGGTATCCCTATACGGGGTCCTAACCTTCCAGAGGTCTACATTGGCACATATAGGGTGTGTGTAGAAAGAGATAAGCCTCCAAATCAGTAGACAACACTCCATGGATCGCCATATATGTTAAGATATCGCTAAAGATCCACCTTTTGGACGAGGAAGATTGCATTTGGTACACTATGATCAACTGGCCCCATAGGTGCACCACACACTTGGTAGGTGTCCCAGGACTTGTAAGATGGCATGGAAGCATTCATTCCATCATCTGATCCCTTACAAATGGTCTATAGGCATCTTCGACTCATATGGAGACCCATGAGGTCATTGGTGTGCCCATAAACCCACAAGGAGCACCACATGTTTATTGGTTGGAGAACAAGGGTCCACCCCCTCTTCCATCACTTTTGAGGATTCAATTCATCATTATGGCACTAATGGACCTCATCAGACCTCTTGGAGGGCCCTACGATATGCATAGATTATTATTTGACCTCTTGATAGGCTTATTATTTAATTTGTGAGCTAGTTTGGTGGGCTTGTCACCAAAAGTTAGTTAATTTGCACATTATTGTATTTTTAGGGGCTAATGTAGGCCCATTAGGTAATTCAAACTTCTACTTGGTGTATAAAAAGGAGTTGGATGGATTCATTTGTATCATCACTTGGATTTAGATCATTCTCTCATTGGAGAAATTCACACTTTTTCCTTGGTGGATATATTTGGATAATGGATTAATTTTGATGTATGGATTGGGTTCTTCTATTCTTGGAGCTTCTTATATTGCAAATGTGACGCTAGTTGGATATATTCTCTTAGATTTAAGTGGAATTATAACGCTATTTTCTTTCATTTTTTTCATACATTGGTTATGCAATTTCCGTTGTTTTAGGGCTAATTGCTACATTTTTTTACGACAACAATGTGGAATTATGTTTATATTTAGCTTGTCTCTATATATGGGCCATGTTTTATGAATGAATTGTCCTAGAGATCGATTTTTCTCAATAAACCTCTTCCATTTTCAACGAAGTATAAATTCTTTTAATGTCACTTTTCTTCTCTTTCCCTTAACATTGAACGAAGTTGACTTTAAGAGGCTCCTTGAACAAGAAACGAAGTCCATCTTCAAAATTATCATAGAATCCATATCCCATATAGGAATTAGGCACTGATACATCAAAGGGTAGTCATTTAAACCATGTTTTTCACCTGTTTCCTCCCTCTTCTAGGTCTAGCCACATTGGATCACCCAGGGCATCATTTTTGTGGGAAACTAGCCCTAAAAATATTTGATCTCCTAGGGTATACTGCGTTGGTGTGTCCCCAAGGTCTCCTCCGAATGTTTATAGATTCCGACTATGGGATTGCGAGATACCTCAAGCCCTAGGTCTAAGATCATAATTTTCCCAAGTGTTGCCAAGGCTACTACCTCATAGGATCAATTTGACATCTTTAGGTGGAAATTCTTGTTTGTGAAAATTCTTGTTTGATCCTTTCCATTTGTATTGGTAAGGTTAAGAATATAATAGATTGATAGATTCCATTACCTTAAACTGGGTTGGGTCCACTTGGCCCCATGTGCTCCAATTTCATATCAAAGACAATTCATCAAGGAAAACTCGAGAATCCAAGTTCTATAAGGATTTTAGGAATTGGGAAATTCCTTTTCAAGTCATATTCCTCTAGCCTAACCCTTAAATCCTCATCCCCTTTCCTCATAAATTCTTGTACCTTGATTAAAGAGAAAGCAATATCCATTCTTAATCCTATCCTAGGGAAAGGGTCTTTAAGGTCACTTCACATCTATTTCTTGATCCATCCTTTATAAGTGACTTCCTAATTACCAGGTCTCCTCCCATCAGTGAAATTCCATAAAGAGAAGGGAGTCTTAGTTGTGGTGAAAATGGGCTAGGTCTACATCGTTGTCCTTGGCCTAATAGTTTCCCTCTTACAAGTCCCTTTTAGGTCCCCTGCTGGATTGAGTGGTAACACTGGCCATTCCATGATAGCCATTATCTTTTCTGGATCCACTGCTATGCCTTCCTTAGAAACCACATGCCCCATGTAATATACCTATGTTTTAAAGAAATTGCATTTACTGAGCTTAGCATACAACTAATTCTCTCTAAATCATCTCAATACTACTGCTAAATGCTTGGCATGTTCTTCTTCATTCTAATAATATATCAAGATATCATCAATGGATACAATAACAAACTTGTCCAAACAAGGACGCAACGCACTATTCATCAAGCACATAAAAGTAGCTGTAGCATTAGTCAAACCAAATGGAACTACAACAAACACATAATGCCCATGTCTGGTCCAGAAATCTGTCTTGTAAATGTACTCTTCCTTGATACATACCTAATGATATCCAGATCTCAAATAAATATTTGAGAATACTATTGCTCCCTTCAACTGATCAAATAAGTCATCAATCCTAGACAACAAATACTTGTTCTTGATGGTCATCTTTTTCAACTCCCTGTAATCAATGAATAACTTGATAGTACCACCCTTCTTCTTCAGAAACAATACTGGTGCACCTCACGATGATACACTTGGCCTAATGTATCCCTTGTTAAGAATTTCCTTCAAATGCAACTTCAATTCTACTAACTCTGGAGTGCTCATCCTGTACGGTGCCTTTGATGCTGGTGCTGCCCCTGGTATAACGTAATGGATAAGTCCACTTCTCTATGAGGCAACCACTCTAAAATTTTTACTGGAAACACATCCTGAAACTGTTGTAAGATTGGGTACCTGCTCAATATCTCTACATCCTCATCCTCCTTGCCTTTATCACTAGAAATGTGTACTACAAATAGCACACACCCTTTTTTGCGAGTACACTTTGCCTACATAGTTGTCACCATACTAAATAATGTTACTTCTTATTACCTTTAAAGATTCTCTGCTCTCCATTGTCATCCAAGCACTCAATGGATTTGTCATAAGAATCCACTTTGGTCCTACGAAGATATAACTAGTCCATACCCAAAAGCATATTATACAAACCCAATGACAATACATACAAATGTGCTGAAGTAGGCATATCATTCAACTCAAATGCACAAGCTCTTACCAAATGGTGAACTCTCTTCTTGGTACCTGTAGCCAAGTGAACTAACCAAGATTTTGCATGCACTTCTTTATTCAAACCACAATTTTCCACCAAGTCAAGGTTAACATAACTATAATTAGATCCAGCGTCAATCAAAATAGAAACAACTTTATCACAAAGCTTACTGTCCATCTCAATGGTAGATACCTAATTATCTACTTGCCTACTATCCAACGTAGCATAGATACGAGGAATGCTCTGTCTAACATCCCCACCAGTATGCGCCTCCTATGCACTATAGATCTGAGGCCTACCACCCCAATTATACAAACAATCCCTTTTAGGATGCTCCCTACCACATGTCCAACACTCCAACCGTCTTGTACCATCACCTCTATTATGCTATTGTGACCCATGTCCTTGTCTAGCTCCATTGAACTTCTTATGTGGTGCAACACTCTCTCTCTTATACATTCTGAGGCCTTTTCATTTTGGGATACCATTTACCTTTACCTTTATATATACCTTTTCCTTTTCACCCTTGATGAGATTCATTGTTACGCTTTAACTGCTCATAACAGTGCTTAAATTTCCCAATAACTTCCTCAAGTGACCGAGGCTCATCATACTTAATCTGATCTCTAAATGCTAATGGAAATCCACTGAAAAAAATATATGAAAATTTTCCCTTTCATCTTTAAATATGGTACATATGTCAATAGCTCCAATAACTTGGTCGTATACTCCTCATCTCTCATTGATCCCATTTTAAGCTCATAGAAATTTTTGGATTTGTTTTCGTAGTACCTTTCTGACAAGTACTTATTTCAGAAGACTCTCTTGAATTCATTCAAACTCAAATCCTCTATCCTGATGTCTTTGACCCGTTTTACAACTTCCCACCAAATATTTTCTTTCCATTTAAGGCTAAAGATAACTATTCTGGCTTTCATATTATTTGTATACTCATGCAGTTTAAAGAACTTATTCATGATAAGTAACCAAGCCTCTGCATCCTCGAGATTATTCAACTCTCCATCAAAAGTAGGTGGCTTCAATTTATTAAACTCATCCGGTAAGTACCCCCTATCACTCCTCTTGTAAGGATGATAACGATGATGATCATAGTGCCTGTTAGGGACAAAACTAGAATAGTACATGTGTCCATCACCTCTCGTATCCTGAGTATCCAAAAATCTACCATCTATTATTGTGTCATCTCTATCTGGCATATGAACACCATGATACCTACTTCCATATGCCCAATTAGTCGCATCCTCCTCCTATCCATTGATGATCCAAAGTGGCCCATGTCTCTACAATTTTGACAAACTTTGAAGAATTACTGCATTGAATTCTACTTGTTTGTCCTATTCTTGCATGATTCTGTCATTATCTGCATTGCAGCTCCTTAGTTCTTCCTTAAAACACCTCAATGTGTCTACTAAGACAGAAGAGTGCCCAACACCACACTGCTCATATGATTCATAGGGAGAATATATGTAGTTTACCATCTCGCTAGTCATTCTTACCTCTTCCTACAAGGCATACTATGTCAGCTAAAACAAATAATAAACAAACCAACATACCTCACCATAATTAAGAGAGGATATCTCATCTACAAGACTGATCAACATACCGCCCATCCAGTCCAAGGTGAACCATGCTCTGATACCACTCTGTAACACCCACCTCCCACATTTACCCAATTTAACTGGTTCATTGGGGTAAACATGTGATGAGAGGCTACTATGATATGATTCAACCTCCTAGGTCACATTAAGGAAATGGAATTGATAAAACCCAACCAAACTGATCATCCCCACAACTAATAGAACCTACAGGAGCTACCCCACCTTTCCAGGTGAAAAAACCCTGAGTAAACTCAATAATTCAAGCTCCTAGAGCCCCAATCTCTCCTTTTCCAAGCCCTCTGATGAGCCTAAGTATTGCAACAAGAATGTTGCAACTACCGAGGCTACCAACTTTAATTATCAACCTGAGGTTCGTAAAAACTTAAGAGGTATTGACACTATATGTGAAACATACAATGTGTCCTTCTTTTGTTGATCTAATGTAATGGAGTGAATTTCATGAAATCAAAGCCTAAGCTAATTTCAGAAATGGAAGTGTTGTTTTGAAAATAAATTAATCCGAGGAAATAACAACAATTTGTAATTGAAATCCTATGACAATGAATTCAAATAAAAATGCATAATCAACTTTGCGAAAATGAATGTCCTAAGTGGTGTTTATTCTTCGTCAATCATGGATTTAGATCCTAGGGGTCACGATTTACTCCAAGGAGACAAAAACCAAGCTTTGGGAGAAAATGTGGTCAAGTTTACACATGATACAAGAGTGCTACGGGAAACTTTGTTTTGCTACATGAAAGTTTGTTTTGGAAATAAATCACCGAATGACTAAGTAAATCAAATGAAAATGGGATGAGACAAAATTTGTTATTAATTATGATGTATTAGGTCTCCATTCCAAGTGGAATCGCTACAAAATACCCCTGTTCACACGTGCTAAAAATAAAATAAATTTACGACTCTAAAATCTAGAAATTCAAGAACTAGTGAGCTAGTTAATCTATCAAATGCCTAACCTAATCAAGTGAAAATGAAATGGGGTAAATTTTGCTATTAAATTTAATATTATTATGACCTAATCCAAGTGGAATCAATTCAAATGGATCTCATTAACTACTTCTAAAAAATAACGTAAATTTACTACTATTTCACTACAAGGCATTTCCATAAATCTTATATTTGTGAACTAGTAACCGAATCCAAGTTGCTTAATGACTGAGATGATTGTTGGACTATATAAATCATTGTTAAATGTATAAACAACACACATTAATTATCAATCCAGGGATGTCTATTTATTCCAATGACAGTTGCACTGTCTGTGCCGATACACCAACCAGAAGCAATTTCAAAGAAAAGAAGTCGTTGCTGAAGTAAATGCTGGAATTAACTCATTCATGCAGAATTAAAAGGATCTACAAGACTAGAATCACAATTCAATTAATTTTTTCTAGCGTGCCACATGACAAGTAACCAGCTAGTGTCTCTAATATCATATGTGTAACATCATAGAAAGTATTGAAATTGAAGCGGATATATTCACAGCTGAACAACAACAAAAACACTCTATTGATACATAAACTGAAATACAATTACATACACACAAATACTTCAATCATTGCAATCCCTGCTAAGAAGGAGGGCCCTTCCTCCTTTTATCACAAAATATGACCCTGATAGGTTTCTCATCAAGTAGACTCTGAGTAACTCTTTCAAACCAGTCTTTTGGCTGAGGCTTAGCCTCCTCAACCTGAGAGGGCTCTCTCAATAGGTTTAAGATTTTTGATTAATGATTAGATGGATAACTCTAGGAATAAAAGGATAAAAATGTATAACTGGTTGAATAAAAGATTAGAAAACACTCATTGGGCCATGGAGTCAAGATAGTCTTCAACAAAACATTATAATCTGTCAAACATGGAAGTCAAGGCACTTGGAGTCTAAGTTTATGAGAAACAGTAACACAGTGATAAAACACATTCTATTTGCATGTGAAGGAAGTTAGAGAATTTTCAAATGAATTCTAAGTAACACATACAAATACTACTGCAAGTAGGTAATTGAAACACCATAGAAAAATGATACACTTAAACACCTTGTGAATCTTGAGTAGTCAAACAAATATTTATATTAAGTTGAGAAGATCATAGTCACATACAGTAACACAATTTCCTTGCTAAAAAAAAATTCCAACCTTGATGAATTCGACCTCATGCTTAATATAGATCCTTTACAATCTTGGATTCCATGATCCATCATTAGGAGAAATCAAATTTCCTTTCTTGACACCTATTCTATTCATAAAACAAACTATTAATTACAAACTGACAACTAAACTATCTTTTAAGATTCCTAATACAAATAGGAGTGAAACTCCTAAAATGTTTGAAACAACCTTATCTAAACCTTTAATTATTTCTTGGCAGCTTAAAATCCATGATTTTGAATTTTGATGATGCCTCCAGCCTTGTTGTAAACCTGCTGATTTATGACCTAACTATCCTAAAAACCAGGAGACAGAGTTCCTGCTTTTTAGCCCTTAACCTCCATGTTTATCTTCGAGCAGCTTTTTTAACATTGATGACTGTTTCATATATTTCACATGTGTTAATATTCCCTTGAAAAATCTAATCCTCCACCTGTGCAAAGAAAAATCTTTGAAATAGTGTGAAAAGGGTATGAATATGTCTGCGCTATGAAAGTAGCCTATTTTCGTAGCGCAGTTTGTAGGTAATTGAAAAACTTTCCTTTAACCCCTTTTTTCTCTTGTTTTAGAATTGGAGTCTTTATCTGTAGTCTTCATTCTTCCACCAACAATATTTAAAATCAAGAAACATCAACCCTATCTCCAAAATTCATATGTAAAGTGCCAAAAAATCATCTTCAGTAGTTTTGTAGTGCGCTACGAAACTGCTGTGCAGTCTCTTTTTTTAGCACAATGTTCAAAAATTTAAAGTTTGAGAATTTTCAAAGCTTCTCCAGGACTGATATCAACATCAAAAGGAAAAACAACTTAAATTTAAAGGTGTTTTTCCTCAAAATGGTCTTCTTCTTAATGACAAACTGATTTAAGATTTATCATTTACTGCCCTGTTTCATTACCCTATTTCACTGTTGCTGTAGTTCCTCTTGAGATCTTGTCAATTGGATTTCTAGGTCTTCAACCTGTCTCCTTAACTTTCTGTTGGTGGCTCTCAACTGAGTATTTATTACTCTCACAAATTTGGCTTCTTTTATTGCTGGTACAGTCCAAGTGAAATATTGAGTTTCCTTGCTAATGATTTCAGGTTTAGCAACCCTTTCAACCTCCCAGAGGGTTTTCATCCTCTTGAAATTTGTCTTTTAAACAACATGCTTTCTTTCTCTCTTCCTTAGTCTGGAAATTTCAAGATTGGCTGATTTCAACCTTTCCTCCATCTCTGCATAACTGATTTTTTCTATTTGAGTGGGGAATACTCTGTTTTTACCTTTTCTGGTACAGGTGATGAAATGTTTATAATTTCTTCATGAATAGTGTAAGCTTCCTCTATTTTCTCCAGCTCAACATGCTCTTTCATATTTTTGGACTGTCTGGTTACAGGCTTCCTTGCCTTGAATACAAATGCTGCAACTTCATCATTGAATACTAGTTTTTTGGATGACTTCATCTTTTTCTGCTTTCCTTCATCAATTTTTATGAAATCAGCTCGAACCAAAGGGGAATCTTCTATATCAATGGCTTGTAAGATATCATCCAAGTTTCTCTTTAAGCTTGGAGTATCACTTGCTCTTGAAATCACTGCTTTACCCTTTTCTTTTGCAATTTGACTCCTAGTCAATCTCTGTTGAACTTGTTTATTAGCTAGTTGTTACTGTGCCATCTATTTAACTTCAAATATCCTTTGTTTTGCAGGTTTAGGAGTTTCAACAATAACCATTGATGATTTTCCTACTGGCTCTTTCATCTGTTTCCTGGGTTTTAGCTTAACAAACCTTTTTGACCTTGTCACTACAGGCTCGCTGGATTCTGTAGGTGGAGTTTCTTTTCCTTTAGGGTTACTGCTTATAGTTTGTGTTTCCACTCCAAAACCACATAAAAAAAAATGATTACCATTCTATGTTGATCTTTCAGAGTTCATGTAAGACCATCAATTTTATTAAACCATGGTGGAATAAAGAGGTTTCACACCCTTAAAACTTCATTTGAACTTTGTCTTCCATCTTAGCTATACTTCTATACAGAAAAAATGGCAAATCTAAATATATCATGCCAGTAAAGTGCAACAAAAGTTTAAAATGATATGAATATACTTTATGATACCTTCCCTCACAGGTAAAATACCTCTGGATGTTGTATAGCAAACTGGCATATGAATCTTTGATGCAGCTCATGGGAATTGCATTGTTTAAATCCATTTCTGCAAACTCTGGCTTTAGAAACACTTTGCATGCCTCCATGTTAAATCTGAAACCTTTGAACCATGTCTCTTGCCCCCTAGGAATCTCTGTTACTAAAGCAATAATCTCAAGAGTAACTGACAAGTTTAAGATTCCAGTTTTTGTATTTGAGCCAGTAAAATATAAAGAAAACTCCTTTGTCACCTGACTGTGTCCTCCCTATAACTTTTCACAAAATTTCAAACACCCTGCCTTCTTGAAAGCTTCCAATACTGATTTATGTTTAGCTAGGGTTCCTATGCTTTCAAGCTCTATCCTTAAACAATGTCCTGACCTGTGATTTTTCTTCTCCTCAGACATTTTTGTCTTTGAATTTCTGAAATTTTCCTGTGAACTTTGATTATCAGCCTCGCTTGAATTCAAAACAGTCAGCCTCGCTTGATTAGAGTAGTCAGCCTCGCTTGATAATGGATAATAGAAGCCTTGGTGTGACATTACCACAAGATTTACTCTTTAAAACAGTCTGTTGGAGTGTTTTGCATGCAAACTGGAATAAGAAACCAACCATCCCTTCCAAATTTGAACTTAGATTTCATAAATGAAACCTCTACGAATGCAATGATGATTTTGAATGGCTGTTTGTCTTGGATATGACCTCTAATTGACACCTTGTTGTACCTTAAGAAACAATTCCTTGGCTGTGAAAAGGAATCCGTGCTTAAGACATTCAAATAACTATGTCACAGAAATATTGATCCATGTTTAATCACCTCCAGAGTTCAATCATTGAATATTCAAAATCAAATGATATAAACTACCCACAATGCTATTATCTGTTGATATAGAATGAAATGTTCAGAAGAAGAATGAAAGGGAAAATCCCAAAACGATATGCTGCTGTACAGAATCTATCATCTCAAACTTTAGAAGAATTAAAAGAAAAGAACAGTTAAAATGAAGGAGCGCCTATTAAGGGTTTTAACTCTTATTTTCACACGCAAAAAGAGACCTGCTGCTTCTATACTTCATTTTATTCAAGGACTGAAAATACATTATGTAAACTAGGGGAGGTATCAATATCAACAAATTCTAGAAGTTTGTTTTTCCTTCATTAATCACTTGAAATCTCAGTACAAAGATCACTGTCTGGAGATCTAAAAACCGGAACCTCAACTCCTCCTCTTATCTCTGCTTTTATATCTGCTATTTCTTCTAACTAACTGTTCTGATCAGTTTTAAAACTGATTCTTGGAAACTTTGGAACTAATTAAAATTACAAAATTCTTGTTTTAATATTATATATATAATATATAATATAAAACAAAAATATAATTGGAAGTCTAAAAGGACGAATGGTGCATTTTGGGTCCCATCACTCATACGTATTAATCGACAAAATCACCCATGGTTTTTGAAAACCAATAACCACCTACGGGGGCACTGATGGTGGTTTCTTGAGGAAAGGCAAAGTGATGTCGTAACACATCATAGCCGTCGATTTTGTAAATAGTGGTTTCAACTAAACCATTTGCGGGGGCACCATCTCTCATAAACTCCGTTTAATTTATGATGCCACATGAACATTGGATCTGTGCTGGATGATCCAAACCGTTAATCCAACTCCGATGTTATATGTGAATTTCTACTTTGGAAAACCACCACTGTCATCTGCAACAAAGTCAAGAACAACTACATCGATCCTGTTCGATCAAAAGTCTTCACTGTCTCTGACTGTTAATCCAGACTCTGAGTGTCGATTTGAAGGTATAACACTTATATAATACTCTTTATCCCTGAAACTCAATGCTTTGCTTTTGCTACTTCCCCTTCAATCTCCAGAACTGACTGTGGAAACGTACATACTTGGACTCCCCTTTTTAATTGCTTCAACACTTTATGATCATCCCTCTGTTATGCACTGTGTCTTTCAAAAAATTAATAGCATACCAGCACCACGTTGATCACCAGACTTTGTAAGAAAATTTAGTCTTTTGCATAAGTCTTTCCGTCCAGCCCCATGAAATCGAATGACAGTAAATGAAGGGCACCATTTTTTAAATTCTCTTTCCCAATTCTCTAAAACAGAAGTGGGATGAATAACCAAATGGGGACCTGGATCTTTGTCCAAATGTTTCAGTAGAGATACAAATATGATAGCCTGTATGCTCTTACCAAGTCCCATCTCATCAGCCAAAGTAGCTCCTCCAATCCCTTTGCGATGCAGCAACAGCAGAAAATTAACCCCCACAAGCTGGTAAGGCTCCAAAATTGGTTGAAACATAGAGCTTTTATAGTTGCAGGCAGTATCAATGTCCCCTTGTGTTGCAATTCTTGTTGTATTGGCATCCACTTCTGCATATCTATCACGGCATATGCTACTAGCGAATGGCTCACTGCCATAAAGATCCTCACGCAATGTCACAGCTATTCGATCACACTTTTGTCATACATTCGCTATGACATCATCTTCTGCATGTTCCTCCTCCAAGTTGGGGTCAATTTCAACCACGTCCTCTCTATCAACAACCTTTGCATGCTGCAACCCAGTTCCGACAGATTCATTTTCATCACTCAGAGGAGCTACAACATTCCTCTCGTTTTCAACTATTGGCTCAAACTCTTCGTCACTCTCATCAACTACAATTGACCTTCCTCGGCTATGATTGGATCTGCCCTTTGTTACTTGAAAATCATCATCCTCCAAAGGATGATCTGATCTTTGAGGGGTAGAAATGATTCCTTTGCTTTTTGTTTTGAATGCAAAAGATTCAAGGGGAGGTCGCCACTCATCATCAGAGATTTCAACAAAAGCATGCTTCATTTTAATATTTATTGGCTTCCACTACTTTCCTCTCTAGCTGTTAGTCCAGGTAGTCAAAATTGTTAAAATTTTCTTTAAAAATACTCACCAGATCAACCCCTCAATTAAGCTAGGAAATTAGAACCAAAAACCTTCATATTGACCTCAATCCGCTCACAGATATCAATGATCCTTTGGAACGAATCAAAAAAACTGATGATAAAACTCTTCATATACCCAAATCTCCAGTTCCAAAAGCCAAAGATGTAGTAAGCTTTAGTCCAAGGACAAGACAATGGCATACCACATTCAACAAGTTTTGCTGCACTAACTGTTCAAACACTTGGAATTATCAAAGATCTTTTAGCAGTTACTTTTCATACTTTTTGTGTGCAACTAGTTTCCTCCTCTAGCTGTTAACCCAGGTTGTTAAAATTGTTAAAAGTTTTTTTTTTTTTTTTTTAATTATTCTCCAGAACATTCCTTTGCATCAGAGTTCAATTCCAGCAGAAACCCTTAAGCTTCAGCGATTTTCTGTAGTTTCAAAGTCGTTCTTTAATCACTTAAATTCCTCTGTGTTTTACACTCGAGATTCTCCCTGTTAGTTGCAACCACTTCTTCATTTGGAGACGGTCGAATAGGTTTTGAGAGAAACAAATGCAGATCCAAAAGATATGGCATGTGTTCTAATATGAAAAATGGATAAGCTATGCAAATTCAGCGAGCAAGCGAGGTAGAGTTGCACTAAAAGAAAAATCTATTGGTTAACACTCAACTGGGCAAGTATTTTTGCAATTGGTCTCGGCAAAACGATGCATGGGATGGCCAGGAGTTGCAATAATAACATCCGGACTTTTAGCTAGTCGAATTAGGCTACAACATCTGGCTCCAATTGGGGACAACACTTTGGTAGTAAAGTACTGAGAACTTGTAGATCAGTAGCCTTTATTGGGAATGGAGTCTAATCATACTAAATTTTCTCTCAATCCAAAATCTCTGAAAACTTCAAAACTTCTCTGAAACTTCTCTTCTTCTAGGATCTTTATTCTTGAACTTAAAATGATAAACTAGAAACACTGCAACTGTGAATGCTCAACTTCTGAGCTTATTTATGTACAAATCCTATATATATAAGCATGGTTGAACTTAATCAAGTGAATTCAACCTTCCAATGGAACCAATCCAGCATCTGCTTGTTGGATTTAATACCTTCGTACTGCTGAAATTTAAAAATCAAAACAGGAATGTACCATGAAATTTTTTCATATACAAAACTTTGTACATACTCTTGCAAAAAATCTTGTTGCTGACCAAAGAAATTTGCCATATATTCAGCAACTGGATCATAGAACTCATGAAATAAAGTTTTGGCCACCTTCTCTTCTTGAACATTTTGCAGACGTCTTTGAACATGGCAGCTTCTTTCATTGTTTGACCCTTCAATTAGGAACTGTGTGTTAGGAACTTGACTACCACCTCCTGTAGGCAGGCATTTAGGCTGAAAGTAAACATCCAAGGTTTGCTCTCCATAATGCTGATGTTCTTCATTTAACATCAATTGATGACAAAAATCTTCCTCTTCTTGCAAACATGTCTGAGAAACTACACTATTTTCCTCATTACTCACAAAATTATTGAAATGATCTTCCATGCTTTCATAGTGTAGTTCAGTTGTTGCAACTAAGTTTTGACTAGAATCTTCAAAAGAATTAGATTCTTGTTCGTCAACAATACAGGAACCTTTTGACACTTTTTGGAAATCTTTATTCGCCTCTGAACTTACATTCTCTTGTAAAGAAATTCCAATGTTTCCTTCACAAGCCCTCTTATCTTTGACAAAACTTGGACTTTCTGCATTGCAGGAAAAATTTCTACAAGCCCATGCATTATCTTCGATTTCTTGCGCATGGAGAAACATCAGCTTCAGAGTGCTAGGCTTTCTCTCCTTGAGATAAAAAGCCAAGGCAATAGAAAGAGCTTGCAAATAATAGACCATAGCTGCTGCTTCTGGAGGTCGAATTTATTCTGGCATGCTGAAATAAATTTTTTGAAACCTCCTATTAAAATTAGAAATTGATTCATTGCTTTGCCTTCGGATAGAATATAATTCCAAAAGGTGCTCTTCATATGACTTACTCTCGCCCCAATATGTAATAAATACATCTTGAAGATCTTGCCAGGAATTAATTGAACCTGCTTCTAAACGCTGGAACCATTGCTGAGCATCCTACTTTAAAGAATGGAAAAACATCCTTAAAGCTACGTATACATAAATGATTTGAAATTTGTCTAGAAAGTACTCAAATTCCAAGATATGTAGTTTAGCTGAAATTTCCTTCTCCTTCCCAGAGAAACTTGGCAAGGACTTGAATCCGTTTGAAGGATATTGATGGAGAATAGTGGGCAGCTTCAGGGGTTTAAAGATTTCTCTGTTTTTGAACTGAAAAGCAATCAATTTCTTATGAGGCAAAATAATATCATCCGAAGATGATGAATCATCACCTTTATGCCCAGACTGTGATTGATTATCTTCCCGGATTGTAATACAACAATCATCCCTCCTTTCATATTTAGGAGATATACTTGTGTCAAGATTTATAATACAAGCAGAAGAAAGATCATCTTTTTCCAATAATGAATGTACATTTTGGGCCTTATTATCTTCTGAGGAAATAAAGCAGGAAACAATCCTTTTAATATAAAAGGGAAAATAGCCCACTAAACTGACAGTAAAAAATAGAACCTCCTTTAAAAAACGGAAATTTTGATACATGTTTTTTCCATGATACTTTCTCATCTTCTTGCTAGAAAAATTCTTCATCTAATGAAGCCTTCATCAGTGGAGTCGCCAGGTGAATAATAGACAACCAAAATTTAAATCTGAATCTTGTTCACCATCAAGAAGAAAGGATTATGAAACCATCTGCTGCAAGGTATGTGACCTCGCGTTTGGCTTTGTGAAAATGAGAATTCTATAAAAAGTAAACACAGCCAAATAATACCTCCTCGCTGAACAATCAGAGGAACTAGAAAGAAAACCCAGGGAAATGAACTTCGCTTCTTCGATCCACGGCAACAGCGCCAATTAATGTTGTACCTTAAGAAACAATTCCTTGGCTGTGAAAAGGAATCCGTGCTTAAGACATTCAAATAACTATGTCACAGAAATATTGATCCATGTTTAATCACCTCCAGAGTTCAATCATTGAATCTTCAAAATCAAATGCTATAAACGACCCACAATGCTATTATCTGCTGATATAGAATGAAATGTTCAGAAGAAGAATGAAAGGGAAAAGCCCAAAACGATATGCTGCTGTACATAATCTATCATCTCAAACTTTAGAAGAATTAAAAGAAAAGAACAGTTAAAATGAAGGAGCGCCTATTAAGGGTTTTAACTCTTATTTGCACACGCAAAAAGAGACCTGCTACTTCTATACTTCATTTTATTGAAGGACTGAAAATACATTATGTAAACTAGGGGACGTATCAATATCAACAAATGCTAGAAGTTTGTTTTTCCTTCATTAATCACTTGAAATCTCAGTACAAAGATCATTGTCTGGAGATCTAAAAATCGGAGCCTCAGATCCTCCTCTTATCTCTGCTTTCATATCTGCTATTTCTTCTAACTAATTGTTCTGATTAGTTTTAAAACTGATTCTTGGAAACTTTGGAACTAATTAAAATTACAAAATGCTTGTTTTAATATTATATATATAATATATAATATAAAACCAAAATAGAATTGGAAATCTAAAAGGACAAATGGTGCATTTTGGGTCCCATCACTCATACTTATTAATCGACAAAATCACCCATGGTTTTTGAAAACCAATAACCACCTACGGGGGCACTGATGGCGGTTTCTTGAGGAAAGGCAAAGTGATGTCGTAACGCATCATAGCCGTCGATTTTGTAAATAGTGGTTTCAACTAAACCATTTGTGGGGGAACCATCTCTCATAAAATCCATTTAATTTATGATGCCGCACGAACATTGGATCTGTGCTGGATGATCCAAACCGTTAATCCAACTCCGATGTTATATTTGAATTTCTGCTTTGGAAAACCACCACTATCATCTGCAACAAAGTCAAGAACAGCTGCATCAATCCTGTTCGATCGAAAGTCTTCACTATCTCTGACTGTTAATCCAGACTCTGAGTGTCGATTTGAAGGTATAACACTTATATAATACTCTTTATCCCTGAAACTCGATGCTTTGCTTTTGCTGCTTCCCCTTCAATCTCTAGAACTGACTGTGGAAACATACATACTTGGACTCCCCTTTTTCATTGCTTCAACACTTTATGATCATCCTTCTGTTGTGTACTGTGTCTTTCAAAAAGAGAATAGCATACCAGCACCACGTTGATCACCAGAATTTGTAAGAAAATTTAGTCTTTTGCATAAGTCTTTCCGTCCAGCCCCATGAAATCGAATGACAGTAAATGAAGGGCACCATTTTTTAAATTCTCTTTCCCAATTCTCTAAAATAGAAGTGGGACGAACAGCCAAATGGGGACCTGGATCTTTGTCCAAATGTTTCAGTAGAGATAAAAATATGATATCCTGTATGCTCTTACCAAGTCCCATCTCATCAGCCAAAGTAGCTCCTCCAATCCCTTTTCGATGCAACAACAACAGAAAATTAACCCCCACAAGATGGTAAGGCTCCAAAATTGGTTGAAACATAGAGCTTTTATAGTTGCAGGCATCATCAATGTCCCCCTGTGTTGCAATTCTTGCTGTACTGGCATCCACTTCTGCATATCTATCACGGAATATGCTACTAGTGGATGGCTCACTACCATAAAGATCCTCACGCAATGTCATAGCTATTCGATCACACTTTTGTCGTACATTCGCTATGACATCATCTTCTGCATGTTCCTCCTCCAAGTTGGGGTCGATTTCAACCACGTCCTCTCTATCAACAACCTTTGCATGCTGCAACCCAGTTCCGACAGATTCATTTTCATCACTCAGAGGAGCTACAACATTCCTCTCATTTCCAACTATTGGCTCAAACTCTTCATCACTCTCATCAACTACAATTGACCTTCCTCGGCTACGATTGGATCCGCCCTTTGTTACTTGAAAATCATCATCCTCCAAAGGATGATCTGATCTTTGAGGCGCAGAAATGATTCCTTTGCTTTTTGTTTTGAATGCAAAAGATTCAAGGGGAGGTCGCCGCTCATCATCAGAGATTTCAACAAAAGCATGCTTCATTTTAATATTTATTGGCTTCCACTACTTTCCTCTCTAGCTGTTAGTACAGGTAGTCAAAATTGTTAAAATTTTCTTTAAAAATACTCACCAGATCAACCCCTCAATTAAGCTAGGAAATTAGAACCAAAAACCTTCATATTGACCTCAATCCGCTCACAAATATCAATGATCCTTTGGAAAAAATCAAAAAAACTGATGATAAAACTCCTCATATACCCAAATCTCCAGTTCCAAAAGCCAAAGATGTAGTAATCTTTAGTCCAAGGACAAGACAATGGCAGACCACATTCAACAAGTTTTGTTGCACTAACTATTCAAACACTTGGAATTATCAAAGAGCTTTTAACAGTTACTTTTCATACTTTTTGTGTGCAACTAGTTTCCTCCTC
Source organism: Pinus albicaulis (assembly GCA_034641835.2). Lineage (NCBI taxonomy): Eukaryota > Viridiplantae > Streptophyta > Pinopsida > Pinales > Pinaceae > Pinus > Pinus albicaulis. The sequence continues at coordinate 2,010,422,224 of CM076575.1, read as the reverse complement.
TAGCTGCTAACCCAGGTTGTTAAAATTGTTGAGAGTTTTTTTTTTTAAATATTCTCCAGAACATTCCTTTGCATCAGAGTTCAATTCCAGCAGAAACCTTTAAGCTTCAACGATTTTCTATATTTTCGAAGTAGTTCTTTAATCACTTAAAGTCCTCTGTGTTTTACACTCGAGATTCTCCCTGTCAGTTGCAACCACTTCTTCGTTTGGAGACGGTCGAATAGGTTTTAAGAGAAACAAATGCAGATCCAAAAGATATGGCATGTGTTCTAATATGAAAAACGAATAAGCTTTGCAAATTCAGTGAGCAAGCGAGGTAGAGTTGCACTAAAAGAAAAATCTGCTGGTTAACACTCAACTAGGCAAGTATTTTTGCAATTGGTCTCGGTAAAACGATGCATGGGATGGCCAGGAGTTGCAATAATAACATCCGGACTTTTAGCTAGTCGAATTAGGCTACAACACACCTAATAATGAAAAATTAATGGAATTTGAATGATTTGATGATTTGACATAACCCACTATGAATCCGCGCTTTCATAGCGTGCTTAGTGTATTTTCAGAGAAATGAGCTACAAAAGTAGCAGCGCTTTCATAGCACAACATTTTTTTTTCCATTTACTGCGCTACAAAAGTGTGGTTTTGTGGCTAATTTCAGAAAAAAATTTCAAAGGGTTAAAATATGACTTCCAAAAATAATATGGGACCTTTAAACCATGGAATGAGGTTGTCAAACTTTATTTGGAAATGAAAATGACATTTTTGAGACTCTAACCCTTTCACTTACCCCTTAAAACATGAAATGACTCAACACCTATCTAAGACCATGACTAGGAACAAGGTAAACTGTCAAAGTTTAAAAAAAAACTTTTATAGTAATAACAGTGGCTCCACTTGGGATAGTGTGCCCCTGTGGTACACTAGGAACTTATAGCTCCAGTGCTATCCATTTTTGATAAAACAGAAAAAAAATTATTTGACTTGACAAGCATCTTCTTCAATCTGTTTGGGCCTTCATCTTGGGCTTAAGCTCTCTATTTCAGCTTGCCATTATTAGCAATAAAACTGACAAAGATGAAATATGTACAATGTCATGAGTGATTGATAAAACTTCAGCAAGTATAATGCTTTAGGAACCTGCCATTAACAGGCCCTCCAGCATATGATCCTCCATCAATTTCCTGCAATATGTAATTGTTGTTCCCATGAAAACCAGCTATCTTAAAAGGACCCTTCCATAAATTATCAAACTTACCATGTTTTCCCTTTTCCTCAATTTTGGCCTCCCATTTCAGCACTTTTTCTTGTATTTGAAAACTATCTTCTTTTATCTTCCTGTCAAATGTACTTTTAATTATGTTTTGAGCACGCTAATGGCTGTCATAAACCTCATTTCTCTTTTCCTGCAAAGCTATCAGCTGGTTAATCCTCCTATGAATGGAATTTGGTTCCTCTTAAATTCCTTGAATTAATTTCATAACTTTTGGACAAATAAGTCATTCTTACAGACAAGACAGACCTCCCAAGTGTCCTACGGACAGCTAGCAACAAACAGACAAATAAAAACTATTTTCTCTAGACAATATTCGATTCATTATTTAGTTACAACAAGAGTTCTGAGAACCTACCTGTAGTCCAACGCTATTTGTGATAATATTCTTTCCAGTTGCTTGAAAGAGTCGTCTTCAAAGATCTGCAATCACAAACATGGAAAAAATCAATAGCACCTGCATAGTATAAACTAATTCACGAATCATATATCTATCAAGATGATCAAGGAATTCAAGAAATAAGCTAATTAATTAAATAACTCATTGATAGAACATCATAAACAAGCTATTTAACTAAAGAACTCATTGAGAAAATGGTATTCATTCGTATTATGTTTGATGAAGAAGAGCCTTACAACTGTGTCCGCCTTGATGTCGTATAGGCCTTCCTGGGGTTCAAAATAGGCGTTTCCTTTACTATGACAAGCTTTGCACTCTCTCAGCTAAAATGCACATGGGTGTGTAATCATTCCCACATAATGATCAGTTAAGAGAGTAGGAGTTTCTACAACATTTCTCCTCAAAAATTCTCAAAGTCTAACTCTCCAAAGTCCCCCTTGAGGCTGTATTATGGCTTCAATTTATAGGAAAAGAGAAGAGGTTGCAGCTCCACATAAGAGGGGATAGAATCCTCTTTTGAAGGGATTGAGCTCCATAAACCAAGGGGTAGGCTCCCATAATGGAGGAATGAATGTACATGATAGGAGCGAACCTTCGACCGGATAATTTCTTCCAGAAGCTTCCAGATTTGACTGTTGGGCTTCTAAATGTTACTTTCTGCCTTTATTTTACCTTTTACATGGGTCCGCACCTTTAATACACAAAATGTGCGGTAGGTACCGCAGTTTTCCTTCACAAAAGGTGTAGTATCGCAGGTAATGTTAAAAGAATGTGTGGTACAAATGTTTTAAAGACTTTTATGAGCTTTTCTCTCAATTTCAAGGCTTGATTTTAGGAACTTTGATGTTGTAGACTTCTAAGGGAGTAATATATGAGTAATGATGAACCCATATAGACACTAAAACGTCATGGTGACAAATTTCAGTGTAACAATAACATGTACCCAAAGTGATGTCGGAAAAACAGCTTCAGCACCATAAACTAATTCATATGGCGAAGTCTCGATTGACCTCTTTGTACATATTCTATCAGTCCATAAGGCATAATTCAACTTTAAATGCCAAGCTTTCTTGTTCTCCTGCAATACCTTTTTAATGATTCTTACAATACTCTTATTTGATGATTCAACAAGACCATTTCCTTGCGGATAATATGCTGAAGAGTGTCCAAGAGTGATGTGGTATTGATGACAGAAATTGATCATTTTATTAGACTTGAATGCTTGAGCATTATATGTTATAATCTTCATGGGGCAACCAAATCTAGACAATATATTATTCTCTAGAAAATAAATAATTACAGAGTCATTAGCTTGCCTTGTTGGAATCGCCTTTATCCATTTGGTGAAGTAGTCCGTTGCTGTGAGAATCCATCGATGTTGTCCTGATGATGATGGATGTATCTCTCCAATAAAGTCTAATCCCCACTGTTGAAAAGTTTCTTCCACATAAATAGGAACCAAAGGTAAAGGTACAAGCTTCCTTCTTCCTTCAAAAATTTGGCATTCATGACATGCAACAATTATTTTGTAAATATCTTTAAACATTGTTGGCCAAAAATATCCTGCTCTTAGAATCTTATTTTTTGTAGCCTTCCAATAATGGTGACCTCCGCAATCACCTTTATGGAATTCTTCAATTACCTTTTCAGCTTCTCCTTCAAGTAAACAATTCCGCAAAATTCCACCTGTATCTTTCCAAAACAGATTTCTGCCAAATACAAAATATCTCAAAGATTTCAGCTTAACAAACCTTGCTTTGGACTTTGTTAGATCAACGGGAGCTTTTTTATGTTGAAGAAAAAAAACCACATCCTTATACCACTATGAAGTAATGTATTTATCATCAATTTGGACCAATTCTTCCTCATCATCAGAAATTTCTGATATTTTGGCATTCAGATTTATATGAAGACAGTCCAAGTTTGATTGTGTCATTAACTTTTCCAAGCCTTGTCCCTTCATTAATTTGGTTGGTTTGATGTCTATATCATATTCCAGCAATTTTTTGATCCATTTTCCCCTCTTACCATCGGGATCTGCCTGAGTTAAGATGTCTTTTACTACAGTACTTGGAACAAATGCCACAATGTGAGAATGCAGAATGTAAATTCTGAAATATTTGATAGCCTTCACCAAAGCATAGGCCTTCTTTTCTAGAATATTATACTTCAACTCAGCATTTTATAATGTTCTACTAAAGAAAGAGATAGGCTGTTCAGTACCTTGCTTTCCTTTTTGTAGCAAAACTCTGGCAATTGTATTTTCTGAAGCAAATGTAAAAACTAGAAATTCTTTGGAAAAATCTGGACTGATGAGTACTGGTGCTTGTGTGAGTGCCTTCTTGATTTCTTCAAAATAATGTTTTGCCTCTACTATCCATTTAATCTCAACTCCTTTCTTTAACATCCTTGTTATATCTTTGACAATCTCAGCAAAGTTAGGAATGAAACGCCTAACAAAATTCACTTTCCCAAGAAATGATTGAATCTCTTTCCTATTCTTGGCAGATCTACTTTTTGAATTGCATTAACTCTATTAGGATCAATCATAATTCCATCTTTAGAAATAATATGACCAAGTAACTTGCCTATAGTTAAAGCAAATATTCTTTTGGTAGGATTAAGAGAGATACCAAACCTTCTACATTTCAGCAGAACCTTTTCTAAGTGTTTCAAATGATCTTCTTCTTTCTTTGAAAGGACGGTTATATCATCAAGATAAACAACCACCATCTTGTCCTTTTCTTCAGAAAAAACAATGTCCATTTCTCTTTGAAAAGCAGCTCCTGCATTCATGAGACCAAAAGGCATCTTAGTGTTCATGAATGTGCCCCATGGTGTTGTGAAGGCTATTTTTTCCTGATCATCTGGATGTACAAGAATCTGATTATAACCTGAAAAACAATCAAGCATAGACATTATTTGAGAACCAACAATATTTTGCAGAATTGAATCCATCTTGGGAAGAGGATAGTTGTCCTTTAGTGAAGCCTTGTTCAAATTTCTGAAGTCAATACAAATTCTGATTTCTCCACTCTTCTTTCTAACCGGTACCAAATTTGCAAGCCAATTTGAGAATCTGATTGGAACAATGATTTTAGCATCAAAGAGTTTCTTAATCTCTTTTTCGATCAATGGCATGAGAAGAGGATTAATTATCCTCAATTTCTGCTTGAAAGGTCTTTCATTTTATTTGATAGGAATAGTATGCTGAATAATGGAAGGATCATACTCCTTTAAATCATCATAACTCCAAGAAAAAACATCAATAAACCTCTTCATCATCTCAATATATTTTAATTTCATATCAGCTGAAAGAAACTTTGAAATTTTGATCATTTTAGGCAAAGATAATGTACCAATATTAAAACTCTCTACTTCCTCTTCATCAACTTGTATCTTTGGTGATTTGGAAACATCATTCTGATCAAAAATATTCTCAAAGGGAATAAGACCTTTTTGTATTGAATTATTCTTTAATTGCAAAACTTTAGAATTTCCCTTTGATTCAACAAGCATGTTTTGTTGGTCTACTTGTGTACTTTCAAATTCTTCTTTCAGCTCAATAAATTATTTACCTATTGATCATCTTCAAAAACTTGCCAATTGGTTATATTATCTGGTATAGCTAGTCTATGAAGAACTTCAATCTCATATTTTTCAGAAGAATGAATAGGAATGATGAAAAGACTTGCAGAGACAACAAGAGAATCAACAATGGAATTTTGGTCTCTAGTTTTGATAGTGAAAGAATAGGCTTGAAAATTCTCCAACATGTCTAAAACTAGATTTCTGTATGCTCTCATTCTTACATCCTTTGTTTGATAAACACCTTCAACTTGTCTAATAACCAATTATGAATCTCCAAAAACATAAATATTTTGAGCCTTCATTCTTTTCAAAACATCTAGACCCAAAATCAAAGATTCATATTCAGCGATGTTGTTTGTGCAATCAAAGTTTAGTTTGTAGGAGTAAAACTTACTCTCATCATTTGGACTTGTAATCCAAATCCCTGCTCTAGCCCCATCTTTTCCTACTGATCCATCAAAGTACAATGACCACCATCTTTCCATCTGTTTTTCATTTACTTGCTAATTTTCTGTTTGTTGATTTTCGGGCTGCTGATTTTCTGCTCTCATTTGTTGTTCGACACTATCAGCTCACTCATTGAAAAGAATAGCAGATCCAAGTTCAGTATCAAAGGCATAAATAGGAAATTTTTGAGGTTTTTCTTTACTACTTACCATGTAAGCCATTCTAGTCTCTCGATACAATCTCCTTTGCTCATCAAAAACATGAATAGTAGCATAGATAAAGTCCATCTGCATTGTGCCTTTGATTTTTGCTGCCCATGATCTTGACAATAACATACCAAACTTTGGCAGAATGTTAGCCACTACAATTTCCATAACAACCGTCTTTGCTGGGATTTGTGTTAAACCAACAACCACATCCTTAATTAGACCAATGCATTGAACTCTTTTTTAATCAAAAGAAAACAAATCCTTATATGGTATTGTTATTTGCAACCCCATCCTTTCCATGATTATTTTGGGCATAAGATTGTGAGAAGCCCCTGAATCCAACATAGCATTATGTAAAGTCATATCATGAATACTAATGCTTACATAAAAAGGAGGAAACTCTTCATTTTGTTCATCTTCTAGCCTTGGACCCAAATATATAGTAGGATTATCTTCTTGAACATTCAAAATATCAGAAGCTCCTGGTTGTGAATTAAACATCTTAACAATCTTGCTTCTATATTCATTTACCTTGAGAATCTCGCTAAATGGGATTGATATTTTAATCTTTGAAATTTCATTCTCAAGGTTGAAAAAAGAAACGGATTTTTCAGCTTCTTTGATAGGAGGAGGAAGTTGAGTGTCTTTCTTACCAAGTGAAGTGTCTTTTACCTTCAGAAATCTTTGGAGTATCATTTTTGGCTTCAACAACCTTGGAGCATCTTTCTTAGGCTGTGATTTTTTTGCAATAATAGGAACATTTCTGTTTCTGAGATTATATTGCTTTTTCATTTCAAAAATAGCATGTTGATACCCCTTAAAATAATCTGATGGTTCTTCTCCTTGATTAGCCAAATCTGACTCATCATGCTCTTCTTTAGTCGAGAAAATTCCTGAAATCTCTTCGTCAAGGCAATGTATAGATTCTTCAGGAATTTCAGACTCATCTTCTTCATCTACCAAATTATGCTAAAAAGGAGGTCTTACTGGAGGATAAAGCTGTTGATTTCTATTTTTTCTTGGCCTTTTTTTATTTTGAGGTCTCCTGAATTGAGGGTTTATAAATTGAGGTTCATGTTGCACACGAGGGGCAGAATTATTTCCAAGAGCTAACCTATCCATCAACTTCTCCATAGTTTTCATCATTGAGTCAAATTTATCATCGGAAGTTGAGGAGGAAGGTTTCTCTTCTTATTTCAATTTAGTTTTTCCCATTCTTGACTTTTTAGCAGCTATCATGTTTACTTCTACCTTTACTGCATCACTTTGCATTTCAGCAAGTGTAGGCGATTCTCTTTCTCTCAAAAAGATAGAAAAGTCATAATCAAATGCTTCAGCATATCTCATTTGTGCTAAGGCTTCTGGAGGTTTCAAATGAACTGGAATTGAATCAAAAACATTATTAAATATTTTTGAAATGTTTTGGACAGATTCATCAATTGCTCTTCTAAGACTGTTATATTCAGTAAGTGCTTGAATTGGATTGGTTATGTTTCCCCATTTTCTCAAAAAATTGTCTTCAAACTCATCCCAAGTTCGAATACTTCCCAGTGTGAGAGCTTTAAACCATTTTCTAACTTCAACGGTGAAACTTTGTGCAAACAGTCTTAACTTCACATCTTCATCATCAACCTCTTCTCTGTCTATAAAATCATTAAATTGACCTACATGTTGCTCTACTATGAGTTCTTCATCACTTCCCCAAGTCTGAATCCTAGCAGCATATTTACTAGGGAGATCATGTAAAACAACAGGAATGACAAGTGGTGCATACCTAGCAGGGCTAGCCATGTTTAAAGGATGAAAAATAGTGTTGGGAATGGCAGAAACAGAAGATGAAGAACTGATATAAGAAGGACTATTTGGTTTTTGTAAGCCACTAATAATTGAGCTCCAATTTGGAAGGGGTAAACCATATTTGGATTTCAGCAAGACTTCGAAAGGATCTAGTTCTTTCAATTTATCTAGAGACTCTTTTTCTAACAACAACTCAGAGGTAACAGCTTCCCAAAATTCTTCTTTGTATTCTTGTGTTACTAAGGCTGAAGTATCAATTCCTCTTTTATGCAAGTCTAAGATAATATCAATGAGTTCCTTTTCACTTTATGATCTAAACAACACTTCATGAATTTTATCATCAACTCTTTTGTCTTAGGGACTTCTTAATATTTCAAAGGACAAAGATTTCGAATGAGATGGAGTACCTGATATTTCTGAAATTCTTTGACTGCCTCTTGAAATAGTGTTTGGATTGTCCACTATGGTAGGTGGATTGGGATCATGATTTCTCCATGTGTATCTATTTATCGAAGCCACCTTTTAAAATTTTGAAAATGTATGGAGTCACCAAGGTAGATGCAGCCTCGAAAAGCTTTTTGAGCTCCTGCTACCTTCAAAAGTTCAGTTTCTTGATTTCGGGAGTGAGTAATCTTCAGGCTCCCGGCAGATGCACCAAAATGTTATCACAAAATCTAACCTTGATAAGCTGCTCATCAAGTAGACTCTGAGTAACTCTTTCAAACCAATATTTTGGCTGAGGCTTAGCCTCCTCAACCTGAGAGGGCTCTCTCAATAGGTTTAAGATTTTTGATTAATGATTAGATGGCTAACTCTAGGAATAAAAGGATAAAAATGTATAACTGGTTGAATCAAATATTAGCAAACATTCATTGGGCCATGGAGTCAAGATAGTCTTCAAAAAAACATCATAATCTGTCAAACGTGGAAGCCAATGCACTTGGAGTCTAAGTTTATGAGAAACAGTAACACAGTGATAAAACGCGGTCTATTTGCATGTGAAGGAAGTTAGAGCATTGTCAAATGAATTCTAAGTAACACATACAAATACTATTGCAAGTAGGTAATTGAAAAGCAATAGAAAAATTATACAATTAAACTCCTTGTGAATCTTGAGTAGTCAAACAAATCTCTGTATTAAGTTGAGAAGATCACAGTCACATACAGTAACACAGTTTCCTTGCTAATAAAAAATTCCAACCTTGATGAATTCGACCTCATGCTTCATATAGAGCCTTTACAATCTTGGATTCCATGATCCATCATTAGGAGAATTCGAATTTCCTTTCTTGACACCTATTCTATTCATAAAACAAACTATTAATTACAAACTGATAGCTAAATTGTCTTTTAAGAGTCCTAATACAAATAGGAGTGAAACTCCTAAAATGTTTGAAACAACATTATCTAAAACTTTAATGCTTTCTTGACAACTGCAAATCCATGATTTCAAATTTTGATGATGCCTCCAGCCTTGTTGTAAACCTGCTGATTTATGACCTAACTGTCCTAAAAACCAGGAGACAAAGTTCCTGCTTTTTAGCCCTTAACCTCCATGTTTATCTTCGAGCAGCTTTGTTAACATTGATGATTGTTTCATATATGTCACATGTGTTAATATTCCCTTGCAAACTCTAATCCTCCACCTGTGCAAAGAAAAATCTCCGAAATAGTGTGAAAAGGGTATGAATATGTCTGCGCTACGAAAGTAGCCTATTTTCGTAGCGCAGTTTGTAGGTAATTGAAAAAATTTCCTTTAACCCCTTTTTTCTCTTGTTTTACAATTGGAGTCTTTATCTGTAGTCTTCATGCTTCCACCAACAACATTTAAACTCAAGAAACATCAACCCTATCTCCAAAATTCATATGTAAAGTGCCAAAAAATCATCTTCAGCAGTTTCGTAGCGCACTATGAAACTGCTGTGCAGTCTCTTTTTTTAGCACAGTCTTCAAAAATTTAAAGTTTGAGGATATTCAAAGCTTCTTCAGGACTGATATCAACATAAAAAAGCAAAAAAACTTAACTTTAAAGGTGTTTTTCCCTCAAAATGGTCTTCTTCTTAATGACAAAATGATTTAAGATTTATCATTTACTGCCCTGTTTCATTACCCTATTTCACTGTTGCTATAGTTCCTCTTGAGATCTTGTCAACTAGATTTCTAGGTCTTAAACCTGTCTCCTTAACTTTCTGTTGGTGCCTCTCAACTGAGTATTTATTACTCTCACAAATCTAGCTTCTTTTATTGCTGGTACAGTCCAAGTGAAATATTGTGTTTCACTGCTAATGATTTCAGGTTTAGCAACCCTTTCAACCTCCCAGAGGGGTTTCATCCTTTTGAAATTTGTCTTTTCAACAATATGCTTCCTTGCTCTCTTCCTTAGCCTGGAAATTTCAAGATTGGCTGATTTTAACCTTTCCTCCACCTCTGCATAACTGATTTTTTATATTTGAGTGGGGAATACTCTGTTTTTTACCTTTTCTGGTACAGGTGATGAAAGTTTTATAATTTCTTCATGAATAGTGGAAGCTTCCTCTGTTTTCTCCAGCTCAACATGCTCTTGCATCTTTTTGGACTGTTTGGTTACAGGCTTCCTTGCCTTGAATACAAATGCTGCAACTTCATCATTGAATACTAGTTTTTTGGATGACTTCATCTTTTTCTGCTTTCCTTCATCAATTTCTACGAAATCAGCTCGAACCAAAGGGGACTCTTCTATATCAATGGCTTGTAAGATATCATCCAAGTTTCCCTTTAAACCTGGAGTATCACTTTCTCCTAAAATCACTGCTTTACCCTTTTCTTTTGCAATTTGACTCCTAGTCAATCTCTGTTGAACCTATTTATTAGCTGGTTGTTCCTGTGCCATCTCTTTAACTTCAAATATCCTTTGTTTTGCAGGTTGAGGAGTTTCAACAATAACCATTGATGCTTTTCCTACTAGCTCTTTCACCTGTTTCCTGGGTTTTAGCTTAACAAACCTTTTTGACCTTGTCACTATAGGCTTGCTGGATTTTGTAGGTGGAGTTTCTTTTCCTTTAGGGTTACCGCCTGTAGTTTGTGCGTCCACTCCAAAACCACATAAAAAAAAAAATGATGACCATTCTTTGTTGATCTTTCGGAGTTCATGTAAGACCATCATTTTGGTTAAACCAAGGTGGAATAAAGAGGTTTCACACCCTTCAGACTTCATTTGAACTTTTTCTGTCATCTTAGCTATACTTCTATACAGAAAAAATGGCAAATATAAATATATCATGCCAGTAAAGTGTAACAGAAGTTTAAAATGATATGAATATACTTTATGATACCTTCCCTCATAGGTAAAATACCTTTGGATGTTGTATAGCAAATTGGCATATGAATATTTGATGCAGCTCCTAGGAATTGTGTTGTTTAAATCCATTTCTACAAACTCTGTCTTTAGAAACACTTTGCATGCCCCCATGTTAAATCTGAAACCTTTGAACCATGTCTCTTACCCCCTAGGAATCTCTGTTACTAAAGCAATAATCTCAGGAGTAACTGACAAGTTTAAGATTCCAATTTTTGTATTTGAGCCAGTAAAATGTAAAGCAAACTCCTTTGTCACTTGACTGTGTCCTCCCTGTAACTTTTCACAAAATTTCAAACACCCTGTCTTCTTGAAAGCTTCCAATACTGATTTGTGTTTAGCTAGGGTTCCTATGCTTTTAGGCTCTGTCCTTAAACAATGTCCTGACCTGTGATTTTTCTTCTCCTCAGACATTTTTTTCTTTGAATTTCTAAAATTTTCCTGTGAACTCTGATTATCAGCCTTGCTTGAATTCAAAATAGTCAGCCTTGCTTGATTAGAGTAATCATCCTCGCTTGATAATGGATAATAGAAGCCTTGGTGTGAGATTACCACAAGCTTTACTCTTCAAAACACCCTGTTGGAGTGTTTTGCATACAAACTGGAATAAGAAACCAACCATCCCTTTCAAATTTGAACTTAGATTTCATAAATGAAACCTCTACGAATGCAATGATGATTTAAATGGATGTTTGTCTTGGATATGTCCTCTAACTGACACCTAATAATGAAAAAATAATGGAATTTGAATGATTTGATGATTTGACATAACCCGCTATGAATCCGCGCTTTCGTAGCGCACTTAGTGTATTTTCAAAGAAATGCGCTACGAAAGTAACAGCGCTTTCGTAGTGTAAAACAACTTTTTTCCATTGACTGTGCTACGAAAGTGTGGTTTCGTGGCTAATTTCAGAAAACTTTTTCAACGGGTTAAAATTAGACTTCCAAAAATAATATGGGACCTTTAAACCATGGAATGAGGTTGTCAAACTTTATTTGGAAATGAAAATGATATTTTTAAGACTCTAACCCTATCACTTACCCCTTAAAACATGAAATGACTCAACACCTATCTAAGACCATGACTAGGAACAAGGTAAACTGTCAAAGTTTAAAAAAAAACTTTTATAGTGATAACACCTCCCTAGCAGGGCGTAGGTAAAGGAGGAACTTAACGGAAAATAAATTGAATAACGCATGTAACAGCACTAACAGGATGATCTGTATTAATCTGAACACAATTACAGAGCCAAGATAATGTTGTTCTCTGCTGAATTTTCGACCTCTAGGGCCGAGAAATATATAGTGGTTACATCAGAAAATTAAGGGATAGATCAGTCATGAGAATCTTATGATTCTCATGCTGATCGAAATAGAACACATATAGTTATAACCACTTCCTAGTAAAGTTCTGACTAGAAAATAAAAGATTACAATCAAAACCACCCTTAGGCTTTTATCCCAAAAATACAATGCTAAACAACTTCTATGGCTATCATAATAGAATCACAGCTGTAGTGTAACAACCAGAGGACATATCAACAACAAGTGTTGACGAGGTCAGTCAATGGTATAACTGTATCTGCAGTTCACCAATGGGTCTATAACAATAGAGTGTAACAACAGTTTGTTAGTGGGTCTGTAACGACAAGGCGTAACAACACCCTCTTAACTGCTCCTGTGAACTTTGTGCTCGGGGACCTTTGGTGCTATAAATGAAATCTGAAAATACAACACAAAGACCATCGATCTTCTCCAAAAATTCACCATAAATTAGTCATAAAAAGTTATGATATATCATAATAATTGGTGAATTGGCAAAGTAATACAAACAAGGTGAAACAACACAAGTTAGGGTAGAAAGGTAGGAGAAAGAGGCAAAAATACTCCCATTGGTTATAGTTAAGAGGCAAAATAGGGAAAACAAAGGTAGGAAAAGTGTACAAAACTGGCACCCAACATCTCCCCCCAACTGAAATACTTGGATGTCCTCATGCAAAATCATCTCTCATAGGAATATCTCTAGTGTAGGTCGGTGAGATCATAAGCACCAGTTGTATCTTCATCTGCAGACCTGTATCCTTGATTGGCCATCAACTGCCATACCCAGGATTCTGAATCATACTTACTCAATTCATAATTGATCTGGTGATCCTCAATTGGCATCCAAATCAAAGGAAACTTGAATCTCAATCCCAACCACAAAGCAGCAAGGGATTGTACAATCTGTGCATAAGCTGGTACATGTGTAACAGCCACCACGAAATTCTGGAATGAGAATGGATCCCCCTTCAATAGCTCAACATTGCTGGCTTCCATGCGTTTCAAGCACCCTGTCAAAGCTCGACTCTTCATCATTGAGAACTGATTGAGGCAAAAGTTCACAATTCTTCTTCTATAAGTGGAAATCGGTTCTTTAATCCCAGGGGTACTCAGCATTCTCTTGAATTCTCGTCTCAACTTAGCAGCCTGTCCTGTTTTTGACCGAACCCACAATGCCATCTTCTCCTCATTAGTCTCCATAGTTTTAATGGCTAGATGCCATTCAATATAATTCTTCATGAAGGACACAAAATCTCTCAATTGAATATTTCCCATATAGGAGAATACTTTCACAACCATCTACATAATCACATGTTCACGAATAATATTATGTAAGAATAACTCACACAATAAGCTTTTCTCATCAAAATCGGAGGCAAGAAAAACATCTAGAAATGTACGAGTGGAAGAACATAAATAAGGTCTATCCTCCATAATAGCTTTCATCTAAAACAAGAAGTAACGTTCCCACATAAAAATAGGATAGGATGGAGAAGGCCGCCTACAACCTAGCAAATTGAGGGCGAGGTCATGAAGTTTTTGCTTTTCTGAGGTAAGGTCCTGAACCTGCTGCTGTAACAACAGCAACTGTTCTTCCGGTTTCTTCAGAGCTTCCTTCTTCTTGTAATTCTCCCATCCTTTCTTCAACTCCGCTTTCATCCATCTTTCATGTAAAGTGTCTATTTCTCTTTGATGTTCCTTTAGTGAAATCGTCCCTTCCCGGAGGGAGATTGCTTCCTGTTTCCACTTTTGTAACTCAGAAATTAGCAAGATTTTCTCATAACTCCATCCTGAAATGGAACTTGACGTTCTCCTACATTCAATAGCTTCATCAAAAATGGTTGTACTAGCCTCTGCTACATGGGGTTGTTCTACCTCTGTTGCTGGTTCTTATGTAGCAAGAACCTCCTCGGTGGGTTCTTGTGTGTCAGCCCCTTTGTTTCCACCTAGAGTAGCCTCTGTGTCCATTTTTGTTTCTTCTACAATAGGAGTGGCCTCCACAGGTTCTTGTGGGTCGGGTGCTAGGTCAATTATTCTAGGAGTCTCTGCTTTAACTACTAGTTCTTGTGTAACAGCATTATCATCAACATGTTCTTGTGTAACAACCTCCTGCTATTATATTTTTGTTTCCATTGGGCTAATATTTTCTCTACAGACCTTGTATCTCACTATTGTTAAGGCTTGAAAACATGTCATGCATACTAACACCGGGATTTCCTTTCCCTCAGATAATTTCCGCTTTAATTCTTTATTCTCCTTTCTTATATTTTCAAGTTCTAAAAATAGGGCATTGGTTTCGTCCTTACCTAATGAGGAGGGTTTCCTTTCTTCTTCTTGGACTCCTGCTTCTATCTGTTTTTCGGCCATAGGCAAAGGTTCTGCAGGTATGCTGACTTTCACTCTTTGTTTTGGTCTTCTATCCCCAATTGGTTCATCAATAGGTTTTTTCCCAATCCTAACTCCAGCAGGCCGAGTCTGGGTTTCCACCTCTGCCTAACTTCCTCCTGAAGTTATGGTCTGTTTCCCTTGGCTTGTCCTTAGCCTATTTTGCTTGAATTCTTCCCAAGTTTTTCCTTGCTGGCCTAGGTCATCTAGCACGATTAGCTTAATGAGTTTGTGATTAGTCACACATGCCTCCGGGTGTGCTGCTATTTTATTGCTGTCGCCATATGCTTGATATTCCCAAACAAATAGAATGGAAGATTAATTCTTTGTTGGTGCCGAAGGTGATTAAGCAGAGGAAAGTGATAGTTGAACTGTTGGGTATGTGTTATATCCTTAATTTCCGGTGGGTAGTTCACGTCCATGGTTTTGTGCATGGTTTTTCAGATGGTATTGGGGCACGATGGTTTTCAGCCTTTGGTATTTTTGTAGATCCGGTCAAGGGAACTATGGTTATGTTCTAATCTAGGGTTTATGGATTGGGGTTTATGTATGCTTCGGCATGTATATATATGTGTTGTAACACTAAAAGGAATATAATGAAAAATCAAGCTGGTCGTCCCGATTTGGGATCCGGGGGAAAATCTCTGTGTTTATCTGTTTTATGTTTTATGCTCTCGCTATTGTTTATTTTCTGTTATAAGATTCGTGTGTAGATAATTTCTGTTCAGGGTTAAAACCTACATTTGGTATCAGAGCTATTTCGGCTTCAAGGGGACGCCTTTGTTGTTGAGGGTTTTTTGCTCGGGCCTATGGTAGACCCTGTGCAGTGGGAGATCTGCGGGATCGATTCTTGCGGTGAAAGAATATGGCGAGCAGCGGGAAGATAGAGATCGAGAAATTTAATGGTCAGAGCTTTGAGTTATGGAAGCTCAAGATGGAGGATCGGCTGGTGGATAAAGATCAGTGGATCGCGGTAGATCCAGGTACTAAACCAACGGCAATGTCAGATGAAGACTGGAAGAAACTGGATCGGAAGGCTAAGAGCAAAATACGGTTGTGTGTGTCAGATTCAGTATTGTTGAATGTATCTGGGGAAGCTACGGCGAAGAATTTGTGGGAAAAACTTGGGACTTTGTACCAATCTAAGTCTCTGGTGAATAAGTTGTTCCTGCGGAAAAAGCTGTATAACCTGAGGATGAAGGATGGAGACTCGGTGACAAAGCATCTGAACGCCTTCAATACTGTGGTAAGTCAATTGTCATCTGTTGATATTAAAATCTCAGATGAAGATAAGTGCATCAGTTTGTTTTGTTCTCTACCAAACTCGTGGGACAGTCTGGTTATTGCAATAGGTAGCAATACAACTAACTTGAATTTTGATGACATTGTCTCAGCCTTGCTGTCGGAGGAAATGAGACGGAGAAATATGGAGGGTCAAAATGGAGATGCCTTATCTGTACGAGGAAGGTCCTAGAACAGAAACAAGAATAAGGTTTCGAGTGGGAGATCTAAATCTCCTAGAAATTTTGTAAAGGTGTGCTGGAAATGCGGAAAGGAAGGGCACTACAAAAAGGACTGCAGATCTAAAGCTCCTAAGAAAGGAAAGGGATCTGATGATGCTCCTTTTGCAAAGGCAAAAACCACCTTGGATGAAGGTGGGGATGTGTATTTGGCTTCTTCTTCAAATACACATGTAGATCATGAGTCATGGTTGATTGACTCAGGTGCATCCTTTCACTTCACTCCCCATAGGGAGTGGTTCTGCGAGTATGAGAAATATGATGGTGATGTCTTCCTAGGGGATGATAGGAAGGCCAAAATCGTCGGACGTGGAAAGGTAAAGCTGAAGCTACAAGGTGGAAGGATTAGAACACTTCCTGGTGTTCTGCATATTCCTGCATTGGCCAGAAATCTGATTTTTGTAAGCAAGATGGATGACGCAGGTGTAAAAACAGTGTTCAAGAAAGATGCCTGCAAGATGGTTCGGGGAGCACTGGTATTAATGCGAGGAGTTCGGATTGGAACTCTGTACAAGCTACAAGGTAGCACTGTTATTGATGGGTGTAACAGTTCCGTGGTTCCTGAAAGTGGGACGGAAAGCCTAGCTGTCTCTAGAGAAAATACCATGCTATGGCATCAAAGGCTTGGACATATTGGAGAGAAGGGTCTTCAGATACTGCATAGAGATGGTATGGTAGAAGGTATGTCTAATTTTTCTTTGGATTTCGATTTCTGTGAACATTGTGTATATGGGAAGCAGAATCGGGTGAGTTTTCCTTCTGGTGCTAAGAGGGCAAACAAGATATTAGAACTTGTGCACAGTGATGTGTTTGGGCCTGTGTCAGTTCCATCACTGGGAAAGTCCGTGTACTATGTTTCATTCATAGATGACTTCTCAAGGAATACATGGATATATTTCTTGAGGAAGAAATCTGAAGTCTTTGACAAATTTAAAGAATTTAAGGCTCCGGTGGAAAACCAGACAGAGAAGAAGATAAAGGCGCTGAGGACAGATAATGGTGGGGAGTTCTGCAAGAAGGAATTTGAAGAGTTCTGTAAGAAGTGTGGTATAGCACGGCAGAAGACTACTCCATACACACCTCAAAAAAATGGAGTTGCAAAAAGAATGAACAGAACGCTGATGGAAAAGGCAAGAAGCATGCTCAGTGGTACCGGGCTAGGACAAGAATTTTGGGCAGAGGCAGTGGAGACTGCATGTTACTTAGTTAACAAATCTCCTTCATCAGCATTGGAGGATAAGACTCCACATGAGGTATGGACTGGTAAGAAACCCTCTCTTTCACATCTAAGGGTATTTGGATTTGATGCATATGTACATGTTCCAAAGGAGAAAAGGACCAAGTTGGATAATAAATCTGAAAGGTGCATCTTTATTGGGTATAAGGATAGTTTAAAGGGTTACAAGCTTTGGAACCCAGAAACAAGGAAGGTTGTGTACAGCCGAGATGTGGTGTTTAGAGAAGTGAAAGATGTTGTTAAACATGAAGTCCTACCAAAGGAACCCGAGAAGATAGAGTTTGAGCTAAAGGAGGATGAATCAGACTCTACAACAGAAGAAGACTCAGAAGATGAAGAGCCACAAACTCCAGCTTTGAGAAGATCAGTTCGGGAAAGAAGGCAACCAGAAAGGTATAGTCCATCTACTTTCTGTTTAGGTTTTGCCTTAACTATAACTGATGATGAACCCAGAACTTTCAGGGAGGCAGTAGATTCAGAGGATGGAAAACTCTGGAAGGAGGCCATGGTTGATGAAATGGCATCCTTGCACAAAAATGATGCATGGGATCTGGTGGAGTTGCCGGCTGGAAGGAAGCCCATTAGGAGCAAATGGGTGTTTAAGAAGAAGATGAATGTAGAAGGCAAGGTGGAGAAATACAAAGCTCAATTGGTAGCAAAAGGTTATTCCCAAGTGCCAGGAATTGATTTTGGTGATATTTTTTCTCCTGTTGCCAAAGTTACTTCTATTAGATTACTTTTATCTGTTGTTGCTGCATTTTATTTTGAGATAGAACAGATGGATGTGAAGACAACATTTCTTCACGGGGATCTAGAAGAGGAGATCTACATGAAGCAACCCGAAGGCTTTATGGTGAAGGGTAAGAAAGAACTGGTATGCAGGTTGAAGAAGTCTCTGTATGGGTTAAAACAGTCACCAAGGATGTGGTATCAGAAATTTGATACCTATATATGAGGACTTGGCTTCACCAGAAGCAAGGAGGATCACTGTGTTTATTTTAAATTAATTGGTGACCGTGTTATTTATTTGGTCTTGTATGTGGATGATATGTTGTTGATTGTAAATGACAAAGAAATTATCCAAGATTTGAAGACCCAACTGTTCTCCAAATTCGACATGAAGGATCTTGGTGCTGCAAACTATATTTTGGGCATGGAAATTAAGAGAGATCGGGCAAAGAGGAAGCTCTGGTTAAACCAGAGGAAGTATGTCGAGACTATATTGCAGAGGTTCAATATGCAGGATAGTAAACCTATGAATGTTCCTATTCCTGCAAGTGTAAAGTTGTCTGCTGAACAGTGTCCCAAGACACAAGAAGAAGAGGAGGATATGTCTCGTGTTCCATATGCAAGTGCAGTGGGTAGCCTGATGTATGCAATGGTCTGTACTAGACCAGACATTGCACATGCAATGGGAGTATTGAGCAGGTTTATGTCAAACCCAGGGAAGGAGCATTGGACAGCAGTGAAGCGGGTTTTCAGATATTTACGTGGCACTAGTGATTATGGCTTGTGCTACTAGGGAAGACCAAGATTGGAAAGAATGTTGGACATTCGTGGTTTTGTTGATGCAGACTGGGCTGGAGATCTGGACCAAAGAAGATCTACAAGTGGGTATGTGTTTAGCCTATTTGGAGGTGCAATCAATTGGATGAGTAAAAGACAGTCTATAGTGGCTCTTTCAACTACAGAGGCAAAATACATAGCAGCCACTCATGCAAGCAAGGAAGCAATTTGGTTGCAGAGATTGTGTTCAAGTATGGGGTTGGTACAACAAGCTATAAGGATAGACTTTGATAGCCAAAGTGCAATTTTCTTGGCTAAGAACCCTGCTTATCATTCAAAGACAAAGCACATTGATGTTCAATATCACTTTGTTAGAGATATGGTTGAGGCTAAAAGGGTGTTGCTGGTAAAGGTGGACACTCTGAAGAATGTTGCAGATGCATTGACAAAGTCTGTGAGCACTCAGAAGTTCTCTTGGTGTAGAGAAACAATGGGTGTTGAAGAATTGGGCCAATGACTAAGCTCTCTTGTGGCCCCCTGTGGAAAGAAAACAACAAGTGGGAGAATGTTGGGTATGTGTTATATTCTTTTCACGACTAAGCACGCGTGGGGGGCAATAGCCCCCCCTTTGCGCTGGGTGCAACGGGGGGGTCACAGGGGGGGCGGTAGCCCCCCTTGTTGGGGTCCGGGGCAATGCCTCGGTGAAAATTTTTGGTCCTTAACTTCCGATGGGTAGTCTGCATCCATGGTTTTGTGCATGGTTTTGCACATGGTATTGGGGCATGATGGTTTTCGGCCCCTGGTATTTTTGTAGATCCGGTCAAGGGAACTACGGTTATGTTCTAATCCAGGGTTTATGGATTAGGGTTTATGTATGCTTTGGCATGTATATATATGTGTTGTAACACTAAAAGGAATATAATGAAAAATCAAGCTGGTCGTCCCGATTTGGGATCCAGGGGAAAATCTCTGTGTTTATCTGTTTTATGTTTTATGCTCTCGCTATTGTTTATTTTCTGTTATAAGATTCGTGTGCAGATAATTTCTGTTCAGGGTTAAAACCTACATGAACACTATCGTGGATCTTCCCTCACAAGTGATATATTTAATTAAACCTAGGGCAACATCTTCCCAAGGATGAGGAAGTGAAAATCTATCAATTCCTCTCCATTTCTTCTCCAATTTTTCTTCCCCTACTAGGAAGTCTTCTTTCAAGGATGGGTCATTGATTTTTATGTTAAACCACCTTCGCCCCTCTACTGGTAATGAAGTTACCCAAGAAATTACCTCTTTAGTCACCTCCACTTGCATGCCCCTTACTCAGGTTTGATTATTGCTCAAGTTCTGAGCAAATTCAATTGCCACCACCTCATCTGAGCCTTCAAGCTTCTGGAAAAACTCAAATCTATCCGGCATCTCTAAAAATATGGTAGGCTTCTGGACAAGTCTTCAAGGCATCCATAGAATCCGGCTCGTGCCTGACTGCTGCTCCACCCATCTTTGTTGTTCGATTCTAAATTTACTTCTTGTTATTCAGCCCCACTGTAATATCACTGCGTTTCTGAATTCGCTACTTCTCGGTGTCTCTACTTATCCCAGTCGACGAGTTTACAATGAAAATGAAAGGTTTCAGTCGAGGAGGTTGATGGGAGGTGACGGCTTTTACGGATTTACCGAATCATGCCTCACACTAATATTCATAAATGGATCCTTATGGAAAGTAATGGGATTTAGTACACACGCTCTTTTCCAACCAGATTTGGTCATCATTGGAAATTTTGTTATTGATTAGGTGCATGCAGATTTGATAGATATTTATGATTACGGCTTTTTGCAATGATTTCAAGACGTTTCCCCTCCCCCATCTTAATGGTGACGGCTACCCACGACTGTCATAGGAGTACCATTATTTTTCCAATTAATCACCGAATCATCAATGACAACATTTACCTTTTTAATGACATACCTGAGGTGACGTGGAGGAAAAATTTGAATTGGTGGCGTCTTGCTTGCAGCGCTCGTGTTATTGCATTTGGTCGGCATGGTTATTTTTGTTTATGGAATGAATCATAAAAAATAGTATTCGTGGCTGTCGGCTATTACATGTGTAACAGCCAAGACAACCCTTCGATTATTCTCAGAAAAAAACATAATAATCAGGAGAAATTGGTATAGAAAAGGAAATTACATGAATACCATCATCCTATAAAATAGATCAGAAAGGGGAGATGATGTTTCAGGAATAAAAACATAGGTGTAACAGCCACCACAAGAGTGGTTTTCAGCTATTACTGAATGTCTGACTACGCCCCAGAAAGGGGTTTTCACAGTTAGATTTATTTTTTTTTCTTTTTATTTTGTTATTTTTTTTTTTTACACGTTTTTTTTTTTTTTAACAGGTGTAACAGCTGCCACAAAGGTGGTTTTTAACTGATGCACTTATTGGAATTTTAGTTTTTAAGGCTGCATAGGAGAATGTTCCCCTGCTATCGTAACATGAAGATCAGAGTCCGCAACAATGTTGACAAATGATTCCTTCAAAGAGAGTTGATGATATAACCTTAGACGGTTCCCATTAACCAGTAACAACGTCTTAGCACTATCAATGGTGACCAATTGTACAATCTCATTGTTAAAGACCGTATCCACTTCGTAAGGACCTAGCCATCTGGTGTAGAGCTTGCCTTTGAAATATTTGAACCTTGAATCGTACAAAAGAGCCCAATCACCTTTCTGGAAAATTTTCTTCTTAATAAACCCATCATGCCATATGGCTCTTTGCTGCTGAATGATCTCTGTCTTTTCAATGGCAGCCAGTCGTTTCTCTTCTAACTCATTGAGCTGGTTTAGTCTTTGAGTTTGTGTTGTACTCAAATCCAGATCGACCTGTAGTGTTTTTCTTAATGTATTTATTTCAAATTTTATGAGGAATAAGGGATTCTTACCATACACTAGTTCATATGGTGAGAATCCTGTAGTATTCCTCCATGTTGTCCTGTAAGCCCACAATACCTCTGGAAGTTTCTCGGCCCATTTTCTTCAGTGGTTGGCTATTGTCTTTGTTAAGATTCCCTTAATGACTTTAATGGTATTTTCTACTTGACCATTTGCTTGTGGGTGATATGGTGTAGTGATTATGTGATGAATCCAATATTTTTCAACCAACTTCTTGATCAAATGAGATGTGAACTGAGGCCTCCCATCTGTCATTATCTCTCTGGGTATCCCAAACCGAACAAAAATATCTTGAAATAGAAAGTCTGAAACAGCCTGCTCTGTTGCTCTAGTTAGTGCCTTTTCTTCAACCCATTTTGTGACATAATCGGTGCAGACCATTATGTATGATTTTTGCTGTGATGATGGATTAATTGGCCCCACAAATTCTAGGGCCCATTTCTCAAATGGTTCTATTACTATCTGAGGCTGTAATGACATATCATCTGATTTTAGAGGCTAGCCCATCCTTTGATAGCTATCACATCCTTTCACAAACTTCTTGGCATCCTCGAATATAGTTGGCCAGTAGTATCCTGTTGAGAGTACTTTATGTCCTGTTCTCTTGTCCGCGAAGTGTCCTCCACAGGGTTCCTCACGACAAGCCTTCGAGATCTTAAATACTTCATCTTCTCTAACACATCGCCTAATCTGAAAATCCGGCCCGGTGTGATAGAGATTTCCTTCTATCCAGGAGTAGGTAGCACTTTGTTGTATAATATTTCTTCTTTCCTTGGAAGACAATTGGTGTGGGAATTTTCCTACAGCAAAGTAATTGGCTATATCTACATACCACGGTGAGTGAGTAGAGATGGCAAATAGATATTCATCTGGAAAAGAATCCTCAGTGGCAGTGCAATCATCACTTATAGTTAATCTAAAAAGTAAATCAATAACTACATTATCTTTCTCGGGTTTATCTTAAATAGTAATATCAAATTCTTGTAACAACAATAACCATCGTGTAACTCTACCATTAGTAACAGGCTTGTTCATTAAAAATTGAATTGTAGCATGGTCAGTGTGTACAAATACTTGATACCCAGTGATGTAGTGCCGGAATTTGTTGATAGCATGCACTACTGCTAGGAATTCCTTCTCAGTAACAATGTAGTTGAGTTCTGCTGGAGTCAAGTTCTTGCCAATGTAATAAATGGCATATAGTTTCTTCTCCTCCAACTACCCCAAAACAACACCCACAGCGATGTCAGATGCATATGTAGCAATATGAAACGAAAAATCCCAGTTTAGTCCTCGTAAAACAGGTGTTGCTGTTACACAGTTCTTCAACTTTAAAAAGGCCTTCTCACACTTCCTTTTCCACACAAATTCTTCATCTTTCATAAGTAATGAAAATAGAGGAGATGCAATCATTGAAATATTCTCTATAAATCTCCTATAGTATCCTACATGTCCCAAAAAACTACATACCTCTTTCAGAGTCTTAGGGGTTAGGATTTTCAAGATTACCTCAATTTTTGCAGGATCTACCTTGATTCCATCTGCTGAAATGAAATTTCCTAGCACAATTCCCTCAGTCATCATCATGTGGCATTTTTCTGTGCTCAGAGAAACATTAGTTTTTTTACAACGTTCTAACACTTTTTCCAAGTTAGCTAATTATGTCTCAAAGGCATCCCCGTAGGGTGTAAAATCATCCATAAATATTTCAAGGCATTCATTCAAAAGATCAGAAAAAATACCCAATATTTCCCTTTGAAAGGTTGTTGGTGTATTACAGAGGCCAAAGGGAAGGACTCTGTATGAAAAAGTACCCCATGGAAAAGTAAAGGTTGTCTTGTCTTGGTCTTTTGGGGAAATATATATTTGATTATAGCCACTAAACCCAACTAGAAATGAAAAGAAATTTTTTTCGGAAAGAGTGTCCAAGACCTGATCAATGAATGGTAAAGTAAAATGGTCCTTTTGAGTGGCCCTGTTAAGTTATCTATAGTCAATAAAAACTCTCCATTTTCCATTCTTCTTCGGAACTATGACAAGAGGAGACACCCACTGACTGTTAGAAATGGGGTAGATGAAATTAGCATTAAGGAGTTTCTGCAATTCTTCTTTCACTATCTCCTTAAGTGCGGGGTTCATTCAGCGCTGAGGTTGTCTAATTGGTTTGCAATCCTCTTTAAGGTAAATGCGGTGAGTGCATAGGCCAGGATGGATTCCTTTCATATCAGTATAGTCCCATGCAAATGCCTTTTTGTATTTCTGTAACAGCTATATCAACAATCTGTTTTGTTTAGCAGTCAGGTTAGGATTGATGTTTAAACATTTTCCAAGTTCGATTTCAATGGGACTGCTGATAGTAAGTGGAGTTGTTTTCAAATGTTCAATAATTGCATCATATTCCTTATCTTCTTCTCCCAAAACTCTAATGGAGGCAACAAGAAGTGAATTACTAATAAAACCATTAATGATATCGTCCTCTTTTTCATCCTTAAAGTATTGTGCTTTTCCAAGCGTGAGAAGAGGTAGGGAAAGATCAGATTTAGGTGCAAATTCGTCCCACCAAGGACTACTCGAATCCATATGAGGTTTTTTCGGGGGGTAAAGGTTTAGGTTTTGAGTGGCCTGTCCATCTGAGATCACCATAGATCCAGACCTACATCCGATATATGCATTTGCAGTGGCTAGCCACGGTCCTCCCAAGATTAAAGGATGACCCCCCATGTTGGATTTGGTTTGTAAAATGAGAAAGTCAGCCGGATAATTCCAGGAAGCCACGGTGATAACCACATCTTCAATCACTCCCTCGGGCTTGACACCAGACCTATATGCTAATTCAAGCACTGTAGGTGTAGGTCTAAGTCCATGGAGTCCTAGAGAGATGAAGATGTCTTTATTCATGACATTAATAGCTGCCCCTAGATCAATCAAAGTATTGGTTATGGGATGATTGTCAATATGGACAGTCACTGTAGGATTCCCTGGGTCTATATATTTAGTCAACAAAGGCTGATCAATCATAAGATCGGACAATTTTCCCATGACATGGATAGTAACAGGGTCTTTAGGTTTCCTTCCAGGTCTTTTGACGCATAGATCCCTCACTGTTTTAGAGTAGATAGGAACTTCTTTAAGAGCTTGTAATAGCAGAATCCGCACATACAAATTTTGCAGCTCCCTGAGGAATTTGGATTCAGGTTGTGAGACCAGCCCAGTTTCAGTTAATCGTTGAGGGCATGGGGGGTTCTGAATGCTAATAGTTGAGTCAGCTATCACAGATGTACCGGCCTTACTTGGATTAGCTGTTGTAGTAACAATAGACCCTCCTGAGCTAGCTGTTATAGATGTAACAATGGGTGCTATATCAGTTGTTACATGTGTAACAGCTGCCTCAGAATCGTCCATATCCTTCCTGAGTGATTCACTTTCTTTGGTAATAATGGGGGTATGTTCAGATCTGATTACTTTCCCTGATCAAAGTCGAACCTCATTAAGTCTGATAGGAGTAATAAGATAAGTCTGGAGGGTAGCTGTAGCATCCATGCTCTAGGCTGCGTTATTATTTGGATTGGGGTTAGGTTGCACAGGTAATTGGGGTCGGACAGAAGGTGTAGGATTTTGAATAGAAGGCAATTGTAACCTCTGCTGTTGCATTTGTATTTGAGGGGTACTGGTCCTTGGCCATTGCCTCTCTAGTTCTGAACCCAAGGATTGGGTTGTGATGGAGGATATTACATTGGTGGAGGAGATGGCCACTAGTTCCATGGTGAAGGAAATTGTGTTGAGGAAGGAGTAGGATAATGCCATGGGTATTACTAACTATTATAAACATTATTCCAAGGATAAAAAGAGGAAAAATATGAAGGAATACCTGTAGGTCGCAACTTTCATGGTCTCTTTGATTCGATGAAATAATAATATTGAACATCCTCGCTTGATTCTTGAAGTACCTCCCTCAGTCTGGGCAACTCATGACATTGATTCGTAGAGT
Source organism: Pinus albicaulis (assembly GCA_034641835.2). NCBI lineage: Eukaryota > Viridiplantae > Streptophyta > Pinopsida > Pinales > Pinaceae > Pinus > Pinus albicaulis. The sequence continues at coordinate 2,010,396,262 of CM076575.1, read as the reverse complement.
GCGCTAACTCATAGATGTTGCACAGGCTGACACTATTCAGTCCACATTATCTTTCCAAATGTTTCTTTTTGCATCAGGGATAGAATATTGCTAAGGCTGCTTCAACTTCTGCTTGTGCTTTCTTGACTTGTACTGTAGTGATTTGGGCAGAGAGAGTGCTAAGGAGGTTGGTTTTAAAATCCTCAAATAAGTTCCTGATATCTGCTCTGGTTACTCCTCCACTTGTGGACTTCTGTATCTGAAGTGAAGGATCCCGAACTGAAACTCTCCCCTTGACCGATCCTCTTGAGCTACGCAGGCAAAGCTTCATTATCTTGTCAAATGTCTCTTGCGATATGTCTCCTTTTCCTATTATGTTCATATGCTCTAGAAAATCATCCCTTAAACCTCTTAAGAATATTGGATTTAGAATTTTTGGATCTAAATTACTAAACTTAGACCTCTGTAAATTGTAGTGAAATCGCTCCAGATAGTCTTCCAGGCTTTCCTCCTCCTTATGTGCAATTCTGAAAATCTCGTCCTTCAAGTCCCTGGTTCGGCAGTAGTCCTAATACTTAAATAGGAAGGCCTCTCTTATGTCATTCCAGGTTCAAATCGTTCCAGCACCCAATCTCATGAACCATCTTAATGTTGCTCCTTTCATAGGAGCAGGGAATAATTCCAGCTTCTGGGCATCTGAAGTGTAGTCATAACCTCTACACAACACATCGAATTCAAACAGAAAGGTATCAGGATATTCAACAACCATCCCTTGAAAGGATGGTAGGGACGATAAAGGGATATTCTTCATAGGAGCCTCATACTATGTTACTACTATTGGGAATTCAAAAGTAACAGAGTTGTCGGTCTTGAAATTCTCGTCCCCTATGGTTGATTCTTCCTGATGGGATGAACTGACCTCAGAGCGTACTGAAGATTAAAAAATATAAGGATCAGGATGCTCCAGGATCAACTGCTTAATGACACTACTAGTGTCCAATTGATGATCAACTGAATGTTGTTCCTCAGGTCCCTGATGTTCCCCACTAGTCTCTCCATGTCCTTCAATTCTCAGATCTTGATCAATGAATTTCCACTGCTGTTTTGAATCTAGAGTTTTGATATCGAGAGTGGATATGTTGTTCGAAGGATGGTGAGGTCCAGAAACGGAAGACGCCGATGGTCCAGGCCTTGATATGGAAGCTGCTTTCTGTGGTCCTGTCTTCCTATTATCTCTATATAACTTGGAATGTTCCTTTTCTACCCTTTAAATCAGATCTCCAAAGAATGTTTTCCTTCCCAAATCTGCACTCTTATTTTCCTTCTTACGACCTGTCTTTCCTATAGTCAGTAGAGTGGGGGGTGTTTGTAGATGTTGATGTTGTCCTACCGGCACATATGGGCCCTATGGGTATCAATTCATCCTACAAGTGCTTCAATTTCAACAGCAGTGAGCCCACCCAAGTTTGTTAGAGCGATGCGCAAGTTATTACCTCTCATCTTACCGCCCAATGACTGTATAGCTGAAGGCACCCTAGAAACATCCAAAATTCAACTCCTAAGTGTCCCAACAAGACATTGATGAGCCCGCTCAAGTTTGTTAGAGCGATGCGCAAGTTCTTACCTCTCATCTTATCGCCCGAAAATTGTGTCACTGGAGAAACTCTAAGAAAAAAAACAAAATGCTCAGAAGTTTAACCTCCTAAGTGTCCCAGCAAGACATTGGTGAGCCCACTCAAGTTTTTTAGAGCACTATGCAGGTTCTTACCTCTCGTCTTACTTCCCAACAATTGTGTTGTTGGAGACACTCTATGAAAACACATGGAAATTTCACTTCTAAGAAATAACTCTGATTGATTGGATCGTCACTGCCATCCCCGACAATGGCGCCAAAATGTTGGACTATATAAATCACTATTAAATGACTAAACAACACACATTAATTATCAATTCAGGGATGTCTGTTTATTCCAATGACAATTGCACTGTCTGAGACGATACACCAACCAGAAGCAATTTCAAAAAAAAGAAATCGTTGCTGAAGTAAATTCTGGAAGTAAATCACTCATGCAGAATTAAAAGGATCTACAAGACTGGAATCACACTTCAATTAATTTGTTCTAGCACGCCACACGACAAGTAACTAGCTAGTGTCTCTAATATCATATGTGTAACAACATACAAAGTATTGAAATTGAAGCGGATATATTCATAGTTGAACAACAAAAACAACACTCTATTAATACATAAAATAAAATACAATTTCATACACACAACTACTTCACTCACTGCAATCCCTGCTAAGAAGAAGGGCCCTTCCTCCCTAGCAAGGCGCAGATAAAGGAGGAACTTAATGGAAACTAAATTTAATAACGCATGTAACATCAATAATAGGATGATCCGTATTAATCTGAACATAATTACAGAGCCAAAATAATGTTATTCTCCGCTAACCTTTCGACCTCTAGGGCCGAGAACTATATAGTGGTTACATCAGAAAATTAAGGGATAGATCAGTCATGAGAACCTTATGATTCTCATGCTAATCGAAATAGAACACTTATATTTATAACCATTTCCTAATAAAATTCTGACTAGAAAATAAAAGATTACAATCAAAACCACCCTTAGGTTGTTATCCCAAAAATACAATGCTAAACAACTTCTACATCTATCGTAATAGAATCACAGCTGTAGTGTAACAAGCAGAAAACATATCAGCAACAAGTCTTGACGGGATCAGTCAATGGTACAACTGTATCAGCATTTTGCCAGCAGGTCTGTAACAACAGAGTGTAATAGCAGTTTTCCAATGGGTCTGTAACAACAAGGTGTAACAACATCGCTTTGTTGTAACAACACCCTCTTAACTGCTCCTGTGAACTTTGTGCTCGGGACTTTTGGTGCTATAAATGACATCTAAAAAGAAAACACAAAGACCATAGATATTCTCTAAACATTCACCTTCAATTAGTCATAAAAAGGTACGATATATCATAATAATTGGTGAATTGGCAGAGTAATACAAACAAGGTGAAACAACACAAGTTAGGGTAGAAAGGTAGGAGAAAGAGGAAAATATACTCCCACTGGTTATAGTTAAGAGGAAAAATAGGGAAAACAAAGGTATGAAAAGTGTACAAAACTGGCACCCAACAATGACCTTCCAAAGTTATTCTAAGAATGAATAATCCTTTTGAACCTATAAACAATCTAAAAAATAACTCACTTAAATCATTTAACTCAATCCTATAGCAAGAAAAGAAAAAAAACTAAATACATCAATATGTAAAATATAAATAAGAAATGTATGTGAATAAGAAGTGAAAAGAACATAAAGAAATTGCGCAAGAGGGCTCTGAGGCTCCTAGGATGGAAAAGCCCAAGGAGGACTCAAATTACTATGGAAGAAACCAAGAATTAGAAGCTAAAAATGGCACCAGTCTTCATTATTGAATTAGTCCAAGTACATCCTTGCAAGAAAAGAAAGTGGAGCTACTAGAAAACAAGTTTTCTCACAATAAGACTAAACAATACATGCCCCTAGAGGCCAATTCAAATTGGTAATTATACAAAATGATGAGGAAGCATTCTCCTTGAAAGGAGGAAGCTTTCCCCTCCAAAATCCCTCAAATAGTGGATCTAGTTCCCAACACTAGGAGTTTGTAGTAAATGACATGGAACACATTCCTAGCTTTTGTCAATCATTGTAGTTCTAGAATCTTCTCGAATTTGTCAATTATTTCATGATATTTTGTTCATTTATTCTCCAATCTTGATCCTCCAGTAGTAGGGAGAAAGTCCCTAAATTATCTCCTTCTCCAAATCTTCATAATATGCCCAATATTCTCACAATATCCTTCAAAATTAAATAATATTAGGCACAAATATGCAATTATCTCTAAACCTTCCTAAGAACATATTAAAGCATTTAAAAACATTATTAAGTGTAGAAGGAGAGATTTAATATATCTTTTATGTGCTTAAGAAATGTTATATGGGCCTTAATTTATTACTAATTTAGAGGACTATCACTGTCCAAGCGACTGTGGGTCCTAGTCACTCCTATGAGCCTGCCTGAGTGTGAGTGTGACCTTTTTCTTCTAGTGCTATGCCAGCGACTACGAGATTTAAGGCTAAATTCCAGGGTTAGGACCTAGTATTTGCCTAGAACTTCATGAAATTTATAGAAATGAAATGGAACATAGAGACAATGATGCCAATGCAAATTATTGAATAGAGACTTAAATTGACCCTTACTAACCATGACAGGTGTTTCATAAAACGTACCAAAAATATGCATTCTACGGGTTTAGATGAAAAATATGGGCATAGGGGTCTCATACTTATTTAAGAATCGCTAAGAAGCATTGATGCCTTATATCATTAGATGCATTACCATCTATTAGGTCATATATCCACTGCTCATTCATTTACAATTCAAACATGATGAGAACCATGCATTTTCTCTGTCATAAAACATATTCATAACCAACATATAAACAACAGAAATAATGAGGATACAACAACTATAAATTCCACATATGAACCAATACATTTACACATAAAATATCAATGAAAGAACCTCTTATTAATGAATGCAAAAGTCAACCTAGTATGGGACCACCATGTTCCACCTGACCGTATATTGGTTGAGTCAAATCTCTCTTAATCCAATCACCCCCATGCCATGTTCCAAGCATGAATGTGGGACTCAAACCAAAAGAACCAACTAGGTCTTCCCAAGGCTAAAGCACTTCACTCTCATTAATCTAAACTGACTTTAACACAATCCTCATCAGATCACTAGGAAATTAACAAGCATGGATTGCACCAGATTTCTCCACCTACATCGTGAGGAATTTTCCTATCTCCTAGTCTCTAGGATTTACTGCGATCCACAGTCTGATCCATGGATTACTAGGCCATAATTGAGACACCACCCTCCAGGCTTTACCGTATATCCCATCATTCATCGACAAGGATTCCTAGGCCTAATCAAGGGAACCACCTCGAGGATTTACCGTATACCCCACCATTCACCGATCGAGGATTCCTAGACCCACTGAGGCACACAATACCTGGATATACTACAACCCACAATTCGATTTAGGGATTACTAGTCGAGTGGATTTACCACAATCCATAGTCTAGTTTAGGGATCATTGTGCCATGTGTTCTTTCATTCAAAGATCCACCTCACTTAGCTTCAAATCCATCTGAAAATCCAACTCAACCAAAACATGAGAACCCCATCACACCACGACTATCCAGAAATGAAAAAGTAAGGCCGAAGAACATTGCCACACCTCGTAAAACCCATGCCAATGACAACAAGAGAATCAAGAACACACATGCATAACCATGCATGCCAAATCTAGCAAGGAAATCACACATGAAAATCAATACCTACAAGTAAACCAGTTGTAACTTCTTGATCCTGCTCTTCCTTGCTTGATCTTACTATTCCTTGATTGATATTTTCTTTCTCTTTTCTTTCTTTTCCTTTCTTGATCCAATGCTGAAGTGCTCCAAGAAAACTCTAAGTATCCAAGAGTGTGTGTGAGAGAGAATAGAAAGATAGCTCCAAAACTAAACTGAAAAAGGTACCAACTGATCCTCAAAAGCCTTTTTATTAATTAGGCCTCTATTTTCTTCATTTTCCATTATTTTCCTTCATTTTCCTCCTCTCATGCAACCTGTGACATTTCACCTTCCTTTTCTCCTAATTTTCATTATTTTCATAAATAAATAGCCAAAAATTCCATTTTGCCTTTCCAAATTCCTTTTCCATTGCTTTTGTTGCTTTACTTAGCCATAATAAAACCAAATAAACACCCACATTAGGATGTTTTTTCCCAACATTAATCTAGTAATAAATTTCCCATAACCATTGTTATTATTTTTCCTTTATTAACTTTTATTAAATGGAATTTTCACTAGGGTTGTTACATGCACTTCCCAACATGCCATAGGTCACATTGCTTTCATTCCACTGAAGTATTCCTCAGCATTACCTGTCATAGAATAAACATCAGCATAGTACAAGCACACAATATTAATTCATATCCACATGATACTAACCTCATAGATCTGTCAGGGCTACTCTCCCACTTGATTCCTCATAAACCAGGAACCTCTTCATGCCATTCACCTACATAAGAAATAATTCCTCCACAGGCATGATCCTGACGATCTTGTTAGACAACGAAAACATACATACATACATATATATACATACAAAAATTAGTGTAAATCAATCATGATCGTGACCCTGTCAGGCAATGACACACACACACACACACACATAAATGTTATCGTGAACATGATCACATTACAATTACCAAATATCATAAGGTAAATGTTAAGAGAACTCCCTTTATCCATGCATCACATGCACAACATTGAGAACAACAATTCCCAATCTGGCTAAGGCATCTAATGTGACCCTTCCATAGTTCTCATGGCTATCCTACCACCATCCATTTACCCCAATGGACCCAACCAATCCAACTAGTTGTCATATTCTTGCCTTCAAGTACCCTTTACTCGTGCACCAAATTCATTCGGGTTTTACATTACCTATTGGGTTTCATTAAGCTCTCCTTGATCTCCATTAACTTTCCTCTTTCTCCAACCAATTCCCAAGACCCTCAAAACATAAAAGGGAAGAACAAGAAACAAACACGAAGAAAACCATGGAAAACCAATAACAATACGACACCACAACAAAGTGGCATGGCCATGCACTAGACACAAACAAAACTGAAAATCAAGCACGAACAAGTCACAAAGCACCTAAAGCACAAGACTAGCAACAAACACCATGACTCAATCCCCATGGGTTCCCAGTGCTTCCAAGGGAAATCTCAACCCGAGCCTTATTCAAGATTTCATGGCACCCTCTTTTTTCATGCAATCCCCTATATAGTACTACCATAAACACACCATTTTTAGTGCATAAATAAACATAACAATATATCGGTTATCTTACCTTGTTGTGCTAAGCACATTGCCTTGTAGCTGAACACATCCATGCCATCTCTCAAGGGACTCCAATTCCCTTGACGAATCTAGATGTAACTATAAACTAGCTAATATACTTTTCAAATACATGTTCATGAATATAACACATATCCACGTAATGTTACACAAATTCAAGGTTAAGAAGACTTCATGTATTTATGCAAAGCACTCATTCGTTTGGATTTGCAGTTTCCAAACATAGACAAAGAACTTATCATCCAATTCCTTTCTTTACCTTACTACAATTGAGTCTTGTTATGTGTTGTCACATCACCCAACTGTTAGTTAGATCACTACTTGTGAATTAAATCCAATTTAATTCACTTGACCTCTCACTAGCTCATCATTGAGTTAGAATTAGTTAAATTGATTTTAACTCAATTGATTACACATGCACCAAAATAATGCATTAAATGCAACTGGATCCCAAAATAATAGAATCAGTCTACATGCCTCACCTTTGACCCTCAAATCGAAATTCTTGAACTAACTCAGTCTTTTTGACTTATTTAATTGATACAAGTTGTTATGAGACGAAATTACAATTTAATTTCCAATTTATTTAAGGGATAAATAAATTAGACGCCCACATTTAGTGCTAACGTGTAACTGAATTCCTCACTCATGTTTGACTGGAATCCCACACCACTTATGTGGTCATGTTTTTGTCCTTTCTGGATGCCAATTTCACTGTTTCTTGTTGCAAATTTCAACATGGGAATGTCAACTTCCTTTGTCTGTATTCGGTGATAGCTTGAGCGGAGGTCCAACTTGGTAAAAAATTTGGCACCATGCATCATAAATCATATTATTAACTATAAGGATAGGAAATTTTCCTTATTGGTGAGCTTGTTAAGGGCCCTAAAGTCTGGGCACATGTGCCATTCACCTTTAAAACCTGAATACCAAATATGAATAAGGGCTGGTGTTGGGACGAATAACACTGACTTTGAGGAGTTCCTTGATGATTTTTTCAATTTCATTCTTTTTGGGAAAATGAAATCAATAGGGGTGGACATTTGGTGGCTGGGTACCAGGGATAAAAGGGATGCTATGATCATGTTCACCCCTAGGGGGTGGGAGCTCCTTAGGTTTTTCAAAGACCCGTTGGTGGAAATTTAATACCTATTGCTTATCAGGATGAATGGGAGGAGGAGTGGATTCAATGGCATGAATGACATTAAATTGTGTTACTATCCCATGATGGCCTTTTTTTAAAAGATTATCCATTCGATGCGAGCTTATGGTAGTAGGAGCACCTGCTTGGAGTCCACGCAGTGTATGATTGTGCCCATTCTGCTTAAAGCTCATATATAACTCCTGGAAATCCATTGTGACAGGGCCCAATGTGCGGAGCCATTTAGCACCAAGGAAAATGTTACAAATGCCCATTTCAATGGAAAACATGTGGTTTTTGAGTGATAATACCCCATTTGAAGCTTAATATTTTCACAACGGCCTTCACATTTCATGGTCCCCCCATTAACAATAAGGACTTGGAAATTAGATATCACCCTGACAAAACAATGAACTACTTATGCTACTCTCTTATGGGTAAATTTATGTCTATTGTCATCATTAATTAGTACCACTACTAGTCGATGTTTAATAAAACCATAGATTTTGAGAGTCTGGGGAGAATAAATATTGGCCAGGGCATGGAGTTAGATAATCAGCTCATCTGGCATAGCTGGAGCATCAGTTTCCAGTTCTATTAGGGGTTCACCCTCTTCCTCCTCAACCTCTTTAGTGGATTGAGCTTCATTGGCAGAGCTGTTTTCAATAGTGTCAATTTGAAATAATTTTGGCTCCTTGAATTTATGTCTCGAGGATTATTTTTCATCACAACAGTAGCAGAGTCCTTGTTTCCTTCTTTCGGCCATTTCTACCATCAACACTTTTTGAACCTTAAGTGTTTGGGTGGGGCCCATAGCCGAGGTGGGACGTGCCCATGCGACAAAATTTGGATGATTATATTTGGCATTTAAAGCAACTTCTACCTCTAAGGCCTTGTTGCATGCTTCCAACCAAGTAGTTGGGTGATGCATTATGACATGGGACTAGATAGCTTCCTTTAAGCAACTGATGAAACATTTCAAGTAAAAGGCATCTCCTAGTGCTTCAGTCTGGATGGCCAATTGTTCAAAGGCTACAATGTAGTCATGTACTGTACCTATTTTCCTGAGCCTAGTGAGATGACCCAGAAAGTGAGATTCCTAATCAAAGTGGTCACAAATGGATTTTTAGAACATCTTCCAAGTTGGCCTTCCTGGATAGCATTTTTGATGCCACTGCCACCACTTCCATCGCTCTTGGTACAAGTAAATAGTTCCCACATGTAGTTTAGTTTCATCTTCCCATGTATATTTAAGGCATAAATATTGTTCCATTTGTGCCACCCATACTGTCGAGTTAGAACCATCAAATTTGTACATGTCCTTCTTGGGTGTCTTGTGGATCAAATATTAGTGACCTCCATGGAAATGAATGTGATGGTTAGATTCTCCTTCTAAGTGTGCATCAACATTATGTTCTTCCCTTATGGGTTCATGAGACATGTGCAAGGAATTCAATGCTTCTATGAATTTGTCAATGGATGTCTGGAAGTTATCAAATATTTTCTCGAGAGCTTCAAATCTCTCCACTTCCGTCCCCATAACCATAACTGGAGACTTGGTATCGTATATACACTAGCACTGGTAAAATTTTGAGCTTACTTAAGAGTAGTATGGTTGTGAAGGGGGCAAGCTTGGGATTTTAGTGATGTGGATCACTTGAAGCTGCGTTAGGAAAAATTTAGGACCACATGAAAATTGGGGGCTTACCAGTGAATGGTACCACTATGATCAACTTGTCATCCTGAATCTTATGGGCTAGGTCTCTTGCAAGCATCCTGAGATGACACCAAAATATCAACACTAAGGTGGCCAAAATAAAAAAAAATTGATACAACAAAATATCCTGCAAAAATTGGGCCTAGACTGTCGTAATCGAAACCCAAAAGTTTTGGCACTACAAAATGTGTTGCGACAATATGATCTATACTATGGTGGCCAAAACCATCATTGCACAGAGAGTCTAATATATGTTGTGAAAACTCTAACTGTTGAATGTGATTTGTACTATGGCGACAGAATCCAAACAACTCGATATGATCTGTACAACAACGCCCAAACCCAAACTGCTGGATCTGATCTAAACGAAAAGGTAGGGGGGAATTTCAGATAGTTGATGGAACTATGTTCACAAAGGAGTGTCAGGTGCTACAGATTTCCATATACACAGGAGTCCAACAATAGTACTCAACCCAATATTTTAGAGCACTAACTAAGGAGGATAGACTGTACCCTTAGCCATACATCTCGACTACCCTATTGTACATGTGAGTAATCTCCCCGAGTGTTGTTCTCAGTTACTATAGCAGCAATACAACTGACAAATTATCTAATATTAGGTTTCAAGTGAACCCAGGGGGATTTTGATATACCCAAGGGTACATGGAAGTGCAGTATTTGTGTGGTTTTGTCTAATGTGCTACTACTCGAAGGGGTACCCAGAGGGGTTACAAGGGAGTCCAACAAGCGTGACCACCTCTTGTAGTTCCTACATGCATGCTTCCCCAAATATACAAGTTTATGCACTCAACTACATAGCCTATGGTTTAAACACGTCGGAACACGTCTCTAGCCTAAAAAAATGATGCAAAAATTGGAGGTACAGTTGACCCAGGAAAGTTCTTTGATACCACTTGTCATTCACTTGACCTTCCAGAAACAATGAAGTGTCACATGAATTGAGACAAGTTGCAAAGATATTTTATTATTCTGAAGCAGATTATAACATTCACTTGCCTCTTCGAGGGGGAAACCTCCAACAGACCACATCTCAATTACAATAAGACTCGGTGATTATTCCCTTGATATCTACAACTATTTATAGCTTTATGACATCCAAAACCCTAACCACAAGTGTTCCATTACATAATACGGGTTAACCACTTTATTTATTAACTATGACATGTTTATAACTAATTGTGGTCCATTTTCGATAATGTGGGTCAACCACTTACACTTACTATTAATGTGGATAACCACTTACGAGCATTATTGACTAAACTAACTAACTATCAATCTCACTAGGCCCCTTGGGTTTATTACATAAATAAATGGGTTAGGGTTGGACCCTGACATCAGATATACACTAATTTCTCCATATTTCTTTGAGCTTTGCAAGTTCAATGTCGACCAATTTTTCCATAATAATTTTGTGGATGAATAAATATACTGGAGGATCAAGCCTGACATGAGGATCCCACATCTCTAATGCACCCAAGGAAAAATTAAGATCTCCTCTAATTTTGAAAAAGTTTGAGTTGAAAAAGGATTTCACAAACAAGTTTTCCCATAACTCTAACCTATTCGGATACGTCCATAGAGGTTTATGAAAGTTAGAGTAGTTCCAAGAACAGTGGGTATATATCAATGCCTTGTCCAATATCAAAACTCCAAATATTATAAAATTTAACATTTTTTGAATTCCATCCAATAGCTTAAACCCTTGATCAACCCCTAACATCCAACCCTATAAGTGGATAACTACTTAGCATGGATTCCAACAATTTTGAAACTATACCTTGTTCACCTAGAGTTTCTTGAAGTAAAATTATGTATGGCTTATTTATATCAACTAATATGATAAAAGCACATTTTTTGAGGGACATGCTAAACCCATGCAGTTCAAAGATAAATATTTTGTTGAGAAACTTTGCCAAGAGGTATCACAGCTCTAAGTTCCCCATGAATTATGTTATTTTTCCTAGTTGCAAGATCCTCCTAAGACAATTATTTTTCCCTAGTTAAGTGAGACCTTCTTCCCCTTCCTCTTTCCCTTTGAGATGAGATTTATCGTTTTCTGAAACCCCCTAAAATGCCTTTTGAAAAGGGAAATATTGTATGGGAACTTAAATTTTATAGGATTTCCTCCTCTATATCATCCTCTGATTAGGGATTGGAAATAGACACCATAAGAGATGAAAAATTAGACTCAATGTTTGGACAAGGACAAGTGGCAAGATGAAGAGAGGAACGGGTAACTAATGAGCTAGGATGGAGGGAATAAAAATCGGATATAGGAGGGATTAAAATTTCCCCTAAAACTAAAAGAGAGTTTTCCACAATAGAGACAAGAATTATTTTTTTAGACTAGAATGGGAGGAGTACCTCCTATAGATGCCAAAATCTATCCCATATTCTATTTTTATATGCTCATATTCTCCTGAGAAGTTGTGGACAAAACTTGATCTTCCATAATGTCGGTAGCTTCTGTGCCTTGAAACTGTGACAAAATCTCCACTAAAGGAGGATATACACCTATAACCCATGGAATATTCCTAGGAGGGGATAAAAATACTTTCCTAGAAATGTAGGCCTTCTTTCAAAGATGGAGGTTACAATTTTTTACCAAGTGTCCATACTTATGGCACCTCCTGTAGTGAAAATGAACCCCTTAATAATATAGGGTCTGCCATTTTTCCTCCCTTGCTCCAATGTCCATTGATTTGGGTAACCCATCCCACAAGTCTAAGTTTACAAGAATTATTTCCAATGATCTATCTATAGTTTGCTCATATGGTAATGATGGTCCAAATAAGTGTCAAGGGTATTCCCTAAGTCAATAAAAACCCATTTGTCCCAATAATTTGAAGGTAATCCAAGAAAACAAACCCAAATGGGGACTATGCCCATTCTTTCCTAGTTGACATCAAATAAAGGGGACCATAATTTGAATAAAACTAGAGTTAAATCAATCTGTAAAACTTTCTTAGACATTCATAAGGCTTCATTATGATCCTATAAATTGAGTTACATCCATCCCTTATTCAGAAGAACAATATTATGATGTGATTTTACATGCGGAATTATCTCCTTTTACACCCATGTCCACAAAGTATTTATGTTGCATTCACACCCCCCGAGAACAACCCAAAAATATTTGTTAGGCTAAAACCACTGTGTTCGACATAACCATGTCTTCTCCTAGAACAATCTTTAGTTTGACCCTGTGGGTGTCTTTTCCAAGCACCAACCTTTCCTACACTTCAAACCAACTTGTTTTTCCCCTGAAGAGCTTGTTCCTCCAACAAAACATGGATCCTTATCTTTTGTAGGTTTTTTGGCTCCACTTCCAACTAGAAATTGACACTCCTCTCCTCTAGCCACTAAAATCTCAACGAGGAAACTGTTAGATGTGGGATGAATATCTCATCCAAAGGGGGAACATTGTTGGCAATAGAAAAGGGTTTTGATGATAGAATAAAACCCTAAGCCACTATTATCTTCAAAATTAATGGGTGACCTATGGAAGAAAATCCCCTTGGGAAGCCTGAAAATACCCTTAATGGAAATCACAAGAGAAACTCGTCGAAAATTTAAATGAGGAGTTGGGGGGGCCGAGCATAAACCCCACGAGAAACTTGAGCTGAGAAAATCCCTATCCTTAGCCTATAATTCTAGACCTTGAATAAACCCTAGATGGTGGGAACCCTAGAATAAAATGCAACCACTGGTCCTCCTTCCACACCTTGAACCTTTGCCGAATAGGTAGGGGTGGAAAGTCTAAGAGGAGTGGAACCCTCGAACCTAAAAAACTCGTCTCCAACTGAACTTTCCAAAACTTTTGGAGTGGCAACCCAAATCAACTCTTCTTCTAAAACTCTCAAATCAAAGTCAACCAATTATTCATCCTCCATGATTCATAATCACGCTATGTCAGCCTGTAGAAATTTGATATAAATTGCAACTACTCAAGATTTCGAAATGAAAACAACAGACACCAATTCTAATCTACTAATATGTGGAATGAAAATCACAACTTAGAACAGCATGCATAGACATGAAAAAAGAAAACCCACATGTACAGAGTGATTTATAGTGAACCCAACTGGGAAAAACCCCTCAAGCTTCTTTGCATTAATCAATTTAATAGAGAAACTATTAAATTGCTTGCTCTAGCTCTGAGCACAACCCATAAAAGAAAATTTTGTTCTCTCTACTGATTGAGGACCTCTAGCCAACACTTAGCCACTTTATGCCTCATCTAACCTCCTATTTCCTCACACAAATTTGAGTTAATTCGAGCTCCTCAACAATATGGAAGTCCCTATTTCCTTCTGCAATTCCCAAGGAATTGATCTCCTAACTACATGCAATAACTTTACACTCAACTAGTATACAACTCGTGTTACACTGGTCTTGTCTCCTCCACTCCAGCCAAGCAATTCGAATTCCATGCATGAATGTGCTATTTTGGGCTGATTAATCAATTAACTAATAGATCATTGAGTTATACTATTGTCCCACTGCTCAACTGACTCTATTAATTGTTAGAGGTAAGTTAACTGAGTACAACTAAAAATAACTTAACTAAATGCTAAAATTTAGCAATTACACATGCATGACTAAACTCCAAGAGCACTAAATCAAATTTATTGAGCTAACTGAGTGACAAGAGGCATGTCACACTAGTTAACTACGTCCAAGTTGTCCTCTTGATGTAGAAATTCGATTTACTCAATATTACTAAGGCTAAAGTCAAATTGAGACTTTCTTGCTACAATATCTAACACTCCATCTTGGCAAGAAATATGAATTTTCACCACCTCTATCTAGCATCTGTGGAATGTACTATACCACTACCTATTATTGTTGTTGTTTCTATTGCAACAACTGCAATTGGGAAAAATCCAAGAAAAACATTGAATCAATTGTGTCTCTACAACTGTCTACTGGGAAAATTGCACTGATGTTGATTCTGCATTGCGCCTCTTGCATTTTTATCAACACTACTCTATTCTCCTCAACATCTGACTGCACCAACTGACTCTGATATTTCTACTACTAAATGTTGTGGGCCCCTATAACAAGGTAATGATCCATGAGGAGGAGACCTCAATGGACCTTTGCCAAATCTCTACAACTCTAAGACTAAGGCTCTACATTACCCCACCTCACTCCTAGAGGTATAGCTACAATTTCTCCCTCTACCCACTTAGCTATAAATATCCTTCTACTAGAGGTCCCTGACTAGTCCTTATCGCCATCATCCTGTTGGTCTAACAAAATGCCAACTGGTTGAGGCCCCATATTGAGAGCTCTATCCTGCTCCTTCTCAACCACCACATCTCTAATCTCTACCTTGATCCTCATGTTTGCACATGCATCTTCATCTAATGTGTATAGGCTCTCGATCCTGACACCAATCTACTTAATCTGACCTAAAAAAATATTCTTGAGGTAGGCCTTCCCATTGTTGAAGACTACCTCATAACCTTTTTGTTAAATCCTCAATTTGTTCATGAGACCAAGTTTTCTAGCATCACTGCTATTTTTTAATAGCTTAGTGAGGGTCTTCCACATAGCAAAGGGAGTCTCCTTTAGATGTAATTTCGAGACTATGTGGTCTCTCACACCCTCCAAGATCATCCTTTTGGCTCTAACAGTATCCTTCTTCCACTGGGATAATGTTTGTGGATCATACTATTGGGGTTTCACAATGTCAATTTTAACGTATTCTAACACACCATTATCATCAAGCACTACTTCCATTTGGTCCTTCCTTCCAAGCTATGAAATTTGAGCTACCCTATAGGGAATAATCCAATATCAGTCCATTGAAATACATTCTCTCGAATCTGAAGAAAAATTGCTACACCTAAGTTGAAAATTCAAAATTCCGAAAGGAAAAATTCAAAACATTGGTCCTAATGTGATTTTAGGGCTCTGATACCATGTAGAAATTTGATAGAAATTGCAACTGCTCAAGATTTTGAAATGAAAACAAGAGACAAAAATTCTACTCTAATAATATGTGGAATAAAAATCATAATTTATAAAAGCATGCATAGACATGCAACAAGCAAAACCACATGTACACAGTGATTTCTAGGGGAACCCAACTTGGAAAAACCATCAACCCTCTTTGCATTAATCAATTGAATAGAGAAACTTTACAATTTCTTGCTCTAGCTCTGAGCATAACCTATAAAAGAAAAATTGTTCTCTACTGATTAAGGACCTCTGGCCAACACTAAGCCACTTTATGCCTCATCCAGCTTCCTATTTCCATGCACAAATCTGAGCTAATTCGAGCTCCTAAACAATAGGGAAGTCCCTATTTCCTTGAAAAATTCCTAAGGAATTGATATCCTGACTGCATGCAACAACTATACACTCAACTACTTTACAACTCATGTTACACTAGCCTTTTCTCCTCCACTCCAGTTGAGCAATTTGAATTCCATTTATGCATGATCTATTTTGCATTGATTGATTATTTAACTGACAAATATCTGAGTTAGAATGTTGTCCCACTACTCAAATAACCTTCAACTGACTTTGTTAATTATTAGAGGCCAGTTAACTAAGTACAAATGAAAATAAATGAACTATATTGCTAAAATTTAGCAATCACACATAGTTGAATGAACTCCAAGCCCACTAACTTGAATTTACTGAGCTAATTGAGTGACAAGAGCCATGTCACACTAGTTAATTGCCTCCAAGTTCTCCTGTTGATGTGGAAAATCGATTGATTCAATTTGACTAAGGCTTAAGTCAAATTGAGCCATTTTTGCTACACTTTCTAACATAGTCGTGGACCCAATGGTTTATACCTAAGCCTGTAGCACAATTTTTAGCTCTAACAAAGAAATTACCACCTGTCAACTACTACCACAAAAATAAAATGATTAGCCAGATTGAGGGAGGTTACAGGGTTGTGTGCATGTCGATTCCCTGTCTTGTATAAGGATAGGGAGGAAGTATAAAGTCTACACAAGTGTCATGTAAGCATCAAGGAAGACCCTACACTGACATGCAAACCCTAAACCAAAATTAGAAACCCTCATGTCCAACCACCTTGCCATTTTTTTCCAAAATGACCACTCAACATTTCCATACATGTGTGTGAGTGTATGTGTGTGTGTGTTAATTAGTTATTATTATTATTTTTATTTATTTTTTATATGGAATTAAGCATTTTTCTTCTCAGCTCGTATATCATATTAATATATTATATGAAGAAAAAAAATTGAAAGTAAACAACAATACTCGTTATGTTTTGACCACCCAAAATAAACTATATAATAGATTAAAAAACTTTATTACATCATAATGTCTTCAAAACCATAGTGCAATGTTGTTACTTCTAATCATATGTGGGGATTCTCACTACCTCCAGGGAAATCAGGAGAGTCCTCCAACTATCCTTCTCATAGTAACCCAAAAAACAAAACCAGACATTATGGTTAGACAATACAAAACATAAGAAGAGACCAAATATACTAGCAATCTTGACAACCATTAAGAGTCAAAAGAAGAAATAAGAGTTGGGTCCTTTACATTCAAACCATGGGGGTGCAACAATATCATAGTCACATTGAATATGCCTTTCTACATGGGCCAGTCTTGCATCAATCCTATCCATATAACATTTATGGTTCCTCAACATCCTTATACTATCCTCCAATGGAGCAAACACAATGTATCTCTCCATTTTTTTATCCTTGAAAATAAGCCAAGTAAAGTATTCATCTGCTAGTGAAGTGAAATTGAGTTGAGGTATTGATTTATCCATCCCCTAGTATGACCAAGGTCTCGAACCCAGCAAGAGACTTCCTCTAATATCTCAAAATCAAAATAAGATTGCTTCTTGGCACCCACCATCATCTCTAAATTTTTAATTTATCATCAAGTCTTAGGAGGTAGAACATTAAAATAAGCCATAGTCGATTCCTAGGAAAATAGACAAGCTCTTTATCGGCCTTGAGAGCTAATGTTGCCACTGCCCCTCCTACTATGCATGTATTTCTTGGGATGCATGGCAAGTGAGAGGGGATAAATCCTCATATTTTCATACGAACACTCATGAACAACAACCTGACGAGCGTGGCAGCCTGTTACAAGAAAAGTTGCAGTACATAAATTGACAGTATAACCAAAATCAACTCTAAAAAATTAACACATATTAGGCCAAGTTTTGAGTCACTCCTTTTAGGCACACAAGGTTGATACTACCCTCCACTCTTAAAACCCACTATATTCCAAGAATTCAAACAAATCCACAAACAGACCCAAAGAAAAGACATACCACAACTAAACCCCTCTTTTTTAAATTATGTGGTCAAAGCTAAAAGAATCGACTTGAATAAACCAAGCATAAGCTTCATCACCATTTTTCCAGGTAAAAACACTTCCACCTCAAACCAAGAAAATCTAGAACATGGACTAATTTACGCCAAATCCACCCCAGGCCACAACACACCAAAATTAATATTCAGACCAACTAGAACAAGACTACCATTACCAGGAATAACGATAAACAAACAAAGAAAATCCAGGAAGGACAATGGTTGACTTCCTTTACCAGTTTCCAGCGCATTCTACATATTCACCCCTCCATGCAAAACTTTCACTACATTCCTCCGTCTATCGAACCCCAAATGAAGCACAACATTCTCATCCCAGAAGTTGAGCATAAACACAATTGGCAAGGAGGTTGGATCCTTGACCTTGCACCAAACCTAACCTCCCATGCAAGCCTCAATGTATTTGACTCTCTCCACCACCCTTTGCGACCATTTAATAGCCAGATAGATCACTGCATCCAAATGCATGTTGAGGTTGAATCACGTCCCTTTCCCTTTAATGGCCATCGCGTTGACAAGGTTGCAGGATCGCCCCATTAGACCCCCTTCGTTCTTTGTACCCAGCCCCATTGAGGAGTTCATGTCATTGTCCAAGATAGATTGGAATGATTCATCCCAATAAACTTGTTCTAACAATGATAAAATTTAATTAAGATAGAGATCTCGACACTAGAATCCTAGGTTAGCTATGATGTATGCCACCTTTTTCACCGACCTCCTTGAATGGAGGACTATAATGCAATCTAGTTGATGGGTTAAATCCTTGATGTGATCGATTAAAAATTCCAAATGTCATATTTTGGCTAATTTAGTGAAGGGAGTTCCATGGATGTCTTTTAGCTATCATTATTACTAGTTATGAGTTGTTGTCAATTTGAATTTTATGATATCCTTCTGTTATGGATATTTGGAGGCCTTTATCCAAGGCTTGAAACTTTGCTACGTTTTTGTTGGTGGTTCCACAACTTTGAGAGTACACCCTTAGGGTATTATTATTACAATCCTTGAAAATGCCTCTAAACCCTGATATCCCTAGGTTAACCTTCAAAGCCCCATTGAAATTCAATTTGATAAAGCTAGATGGGGGAGAGGGGGGGGGGTTTGAAGCTAGTGGGAGTATATTTGCTGGTCTCCAAACTTTTAACTTTTTAAGGAGAAATCATAGTTACGAAACTCCAATATGCTTGGGATTTATTCTTCCTTGGGATCAATCTTCCAATCTTCTCAGGACCAGGCATTTGCTAAGATTGTTTCTTAGATTATTTTCGAGATTATATCTCATGGTATTCTCTACGTATTTTCTCTTATTCTTGAATACTCCCCTATTACGCTCTTTCATTAGGGCCCAATGTAATAGCTCTGGTGAAAATTCCATGGAATAAAGGTTAATCAAGGAAAAATAATAACCACAGTTATGGGACACTAATTCCAAGATGAATTTTGGGAAAAACATCCTAGTGTAGGTGTTCATTTGGTTTATTATGGCTAAGAAAATTGGCAAAGACTTTGGACAGGAAAAATGGATTTTTTGGGCAATTTATTTATGAAAATAATGGAAACTTAGGAGAAAAGGAAGGTGAAAGGTCACAGGTTGCATGTGAGGAGGAAAATGAAGGAAAATAAGAAAATAGAGGCCTCATTAATAAAAAGTCTTATGAGGATCAGTTGGTACCTTTTGTTAGTTCAATTTTGGAGCTCTCTCTATCTTCTCTCTCACACTCTTGGACACATAGAGTTTTCTTGGATCACTTCAGCATTGGATCAAGAAAATAAAATAAGACAAAGAGGAAACAAAGATCAAGCAAGGAAGAGCAGGATCAAGCGAGTAAAGAGGGATTATTTACAGGTATCGACTTGCATGTATGATTTCCTTGGTAGATTTGGAATGCATGGTTATGCATGTGTTTTCTTGGTTCTCTATATATCATTGGCATGGGTTTTTCTATGTGTGATAGTGTTCTTGAGCCTAGCCTTCCCATTTCTAGATAGTCATGGTGTGATGGGGTTCTCATGTTTTAATTTAGCTAGATTTCTGGATGGATTCGAAACTGGGTGAGGTGGTCTTTGAAAGAAAGAAAAAATGGCCTAGTGATCCCTAAATCAGACTGTGGATTGCGATAAAACCTTGGCCGGGTGACTCTTGAACCAAACTGTGGGTTGTGGTAAAGCAATATTTTTTGTGTTATATCGGTGGGCTTAGGAATCCTCGACCGATGAATGGCAAGATATATGGTAAAGCCTAGAGGTGGGTGCCCTAAAAAAGGCCTGGGAATCCTTGCCCGATGACTAAAAGGATATACGGTAAATCTTGGAGGGTGGAGTCTCGGTTAGGACTAGGAATCCTCACCGGTGAATTATGGGATATATGTAAATCCTAGAGAATAACAGACAGGAAAATTCCTCACATTGTAGGTGGAGAAATACAGTGGCATCCATGCTTGCTTAGGGCCTAGTGATCCAGTGGGGATTATGGTAAATCCTACTTATTTTAATTAGGGTGAGGTGGTTTAGCCTCGGGAAGTCCTCATTTATTTTGGTTATTAGTCCTACATTCATCCTTGGAATATGGCACGAGGGTGATTAGTTGAAAGAAAGATTTGGTTCAACTAATATTTGGTCAGGTGGTACTTAGAAGTCCCAAACCTGTTTGGTTTTGTATTCATTAATAAGATTTCCTTTCCTTGGTATTTTATGTGCAAATGTATTGGTTCATATGCGACATTTATGGTTGTTGTATCCTTGTTATTTTTGTTGTTTATATGTTGGTTATGAGTTACTATGTTTTATGACAATGATGATGTATGGATATCATCATGTTTTGATTTGTAAATGAATGAACAATGAATATATGACCCAATAGATGATAATGCAACTAATGTGATATGGAATAAATTCTTCTTAGTAATTCTCATATAAGTATGAGACCCTTATGCTCAGATCTATTGTTATGAATTGTAGAATGCATATTTGTGACATGTCTGATGAAATGCTTGTCATGGCTAGTAGGGGTCCATTCAATTCATTGATAAAATTTTTGCATTAGTACCTTTGTCTTAGTTTTATATATCATTCTTGAAATTTTCATGAAGTTCTGGGTAGTGGCCTAAGTCTTGGCCATGAAAAAATTGCACAAATCTAGTTGAAAAATTCCACAGTCTAGGGTGTCAAGGGAGTGCCTAGGCTTTTCAAGGGAACTTATGGGGTGTTAGATCAATGAAAAGTTAATTTTATTCAGGTTTTGGTCACCTTGAAAGGTTCATTGGCTCCTGGGGGTTTTGTAGCATGTGTGGAATGTAAGTTTCGTTTTTTTTTGTCGGTTCCACTTCCTTAACTATTCATGGGGAGTTGAATCACATCATAGTAACTTGATTGCAGAATCCAAATTATCCAATCTCTCAAAATTCAATACGAAAATCTTAGATTGCATAATGATGAAAGTATTTCTAGTTTATTTCTGCGTCTAGATGAGATCGTAAATCGTATGAGAAATATGGGTGAAGACATAAAAGACACAACTTTAGTAGAGAAAATATTAAGATATCTAACTCCTAAATTCGAGTCAAAATTGTCTGCTATTGAAGAGAAGCAGGATCCGAAGACTCTTATTTTTGTTTAACTTCATGGGATCCTGATTACTTTTGAAATAAGAAAAGAGGTACGTCTGAAGTCAGAGAAGCCACATTTAAACCTATTGTGAAAGGAAAGGAAAAGGAAAAACAAAAAGAATCAAGGTATGTATCAGAAGAAGATGAGGTAAATTTTGTAAAGAAACTTCAACTTGGCACAGGAAGGTTCAAAGGTAAGCTTCCCTTCAAATGTTTTTCTTGTGGAAGAGTGGGTCATTATGCTGCTAAATCTCCTCATAAAGATAATCATGATAAGGGAAAGGATATAGCAAAAGGTAATAGGAGACGATTTGACAATAGGAAAGTTATTATACTCATTAAGATAGTGATGGCTTGTCAAATAATGAAGAAGGATAATTTGATCAAGATCTTAAACTGCTCATGGCCTTTGAAAAAGACACTAATGAGTCTAAATATAATTTTAGGGATGCTTTAGAAGAAAATGATTTCCTTGAAGAAATCACTGAACTCAAAATATGATTGGAAGAAAACAAAATAGACATAGATACTCTAAAGAATCAACGCATAGAAAAGGAGAAGCATAATGAGAAGTTAGAATGTGAAATAGTATGCCTAAGAAAGGAACTTGAGAAAGTAAAAAATCTAAATCTTAGATTTACTAAAGGACTTGAAACCTTAGATGAAATTATCAAGGTTTAATGCTTTCCTCTTATGAAGACAAGTCTTGGATACTTTGGTGAATCTTCTCAGATAGAAAAATCGTCTACCACAACCAAAAGCTATCTAAATGCAACAATAACCAGTTAGAAAAATTTTAGCACTCAGTAGAAGAAAAAAGACAATTCGCAGGTAAATCATGTTCGTTCCAATTCAAGGATGAACAATAACAAAAGCATTAGTCAAAAAGTAAACAGCACTATAAGGTTCTATGGTCACAAAAATTTATTATTTAATGGAAAATGTTTCTCATGTCATAATTTTGGTCATAAAGCTACTCAATGTGTTGCGTACAAAACCATCATGACTAGAGAAGCAAGAAAACAAATAAATGAGACAGGAATAATGAAGAATACTTATAACAATTTTGCTCCTCTTCAAGACGAAATCGAATGTTCGTTTTGCAATAACTTTGGACATGAGGAATCTGAATGCAGGAGAAAACTACTGTCAAAAGAAAAAATATCCACAAAATATAAGGTATGGAAAAGGAAGGACTTACAATTAAAAATATACGGCATAGCTTTATTTGCAGAAGGAGAAGAAAATAAATGGTACATTGATAGTGGATGTTCAAAACACATGATAGGTTATAAATATAAATTCATTTCATATAATGCATTAGAAAAGGAAAAGAATGTCACTTTTGGAAATTACTCTCCTGCTATCATTAAGGGTAAAGGATTTTTTTTTTCTAAAAGAGAAGTTTAAAGCTAGTAATATAATGTATGTTGATGGATTAAAGCATAACTTGTTGAGTGTTAGCCAAATGTGTGACCAAGGAAATGAAGTTGTCTTTTGATCAAAAGAATGTGTGGTTCGTGAACTTGACACAGGAAAAGCTATAATAAAAGGAACAAGAACACCAAGCAATATGTATATATTGAAAGGTGGCCAAAAACAATGTTATCTAGGAAAATCCACGGAAAACTGGGTATGGAAAAAAATATTGGTACAACTGAGCTTTTCTCAAATAAGCAAATCAAGCAGGCTCAAAGTTGTTCGTGATCTACCCAACATCACCATACCAGAAAGTACCATATGTAAGTCATGTCAATTCGGTAAGCAAACCAGAGTTCAATTTAACGCCAAGGAAGGATCAACAAGTAAGTCTCTTGAACTTATACATACTGATTTTTGTGGACCTGTAAAGAAAAATTCACCTTGTGGAGAACAAACTATATCTTATTCATTGATGACTTTTCTAGAATGTGTTGGATCATTTTATTTAAACACAAAAATGAAGTATTCGAAAAATATAAAGTCTTCAAAGCATTAGTTGAAAATGAATTAGATCTAAAAATCAAATGTCTCAGATTTGATTGAGGAGGATAATACATATCGAATGAATTCTTTTATTTCTATGAACAATATGGCATAAAAGACAATTTAATGTAGTTGGAACTCCTCAACAAAATGGCATGGCATAAAGAATGAATAGAATAGTTCATCAAATGGCTCGTGCCATGCTTGATGAGTCTGGAACTCCTGACACCTTTTGGGGTGAAGCTGCACATACTGTAGTAAATATTCTCAGCAAGGCTCATGTTAATGTGAATAGTGATAAAACTCCTTATGAACTCTAGTATGGTAATACTCCCACTATGAAGCGCTTTAGAGTTTTTGGAAGCAAATGTTTTATAAAAAATAATGATGAAAAACTCAGTAAGTTTGAACCTAGAGTTGATGAAGGAATACTTCTTGGTTACTCTTCTAGAAGTAAAGGATACAAATGCTACAATAAGATACTTCGGAAAATTTTTGAATGTATTAATGTTGTGATTGATGAAGCATTGTAGAAATTTCTGAATCTTATGCAAAAATTATTATTGTTAATTCGGTTAAGCTCCTCATACTTATATAAGTTATCAACTAAATAAATTCAAGTTAACATCGAAGAAAAACACATAAAATATCTCTACCAATTCAGATCTAGAATAAGCACATGCACACATTGAAAAAGTGACACAGTTATTTCTGGACAAACTATCCCCGGAAAAACCCAATGTGGGAAAACTGGTCTCTGGCTGCTAGAGGGTTCTATTATTAAGAATATTTATGAATAGACAACTATGGGTTCCAGATCTCGAAAACCCTACAGAGAAAACACTAGATGTACAACTCCTGGCTAATCTAGGACCAAAAATACTGACTGATCCACACCCTCAAACAGGATTTACAGAACTCAGTCAGATCTAGGCCTAGAAACCCCAACAATGTCCCTGAAATGCACTGTGTCAACCTCTCAAGCCCCTGAAAGCCTTTGCGTCAGCCTTGGATGGCCTCCAAGCCCTCAGCGCTGCTCCTGGAAGGGACTGTGTTACCCCAGAATGGGTGACGCAGTCACTACGCTACCCCTGAAGGGTCTATGCGTAACCCTTGAAGGGTTTCTTGAAAATTGCGTTGTCCCTGCTACTGTTGTTGTTTCTGTCGTCCTCTGCGTTGTCCTGGAATTGATATCTTCTCTGCCTCTTGTGTATTCTAGACCCTGGGATCAAATCATCCCCTTGGTATAAATTCCCCTCTCTACATCTGAAGCACTTCTAAGTATTCTTAGCAACCCCGCCCTAGAATCTCAGCTTAGCTTCAGTGCTCTACCTCTATGTGTATTTACAAATGATCCCAAGCCTTTCCTTTATACTTTTCTCGTTGGGAATCCAACGACCAAGATTAAATCTTTAATTAATGGCTAAGATTAAAAGAAATCTTGATCCCCGTGACTTAAGAAAATTTCATCACATGTTTAACTAAATTCAATTTAATTATTTAAGTTCCCTAAGTTTTAACTTAGGAAATACACTTAAATTAATTAATTGATTTAATATCTCCTAAACCAGATGAAATTTCCCAAATCCATTTATGGGTCTTGTAGATCAAGTGTACTCTAGTCTCTCCACAAAATTTGGGAGCTAGAGCACAAATGATGCTACCCCAAATACACAAAGTCTCAACACTCCCTCTTAGCATCAAGCGTGTGCTCTAACAATACATCACACTTATGCATTACATAATTTTGGGCACAAGTTCTGTGCTGCTGATGCTTGGACTATTGCCACTCAACTCTGCACTGCTGCTACCATTCTGTACTGCTACCCATGACTCTACCATTGCCACTGCAACCACTGCACTGTAGCTCCCTCTCAATATGTTGCATCTGTGCTGCTCATAGCACTGCCACTGCTGATCTGCTGCATTGAAACTTCAGTTGTTGAGAGAAACAGCTGAATCTCCTGTGCAATATTTGACAAACAAGTCTGATGGGCTACATCCTCAACACTGAAGCTCCATAGTCTACATATCTATGCTGGCATCTAAATAACGATGCACAGCTACAGCTCTACCTTCGTAATCAGACTCCCTCTGCACTACTAAAGTCACATTAGCCACTTGTGCTGAAATCTATCACACTGCTACTGCACTGCGCTATTCCTTTGAATATTTTTGCGCTGCTACAGCTCTACACTTCGTAAGTAGCACTGCTCTGCTTTTTTGAAGTCACATCAGCCTTTGCACTGCTACTACTTCTACGTTGCTACTGCCTTGCTCTGCGCTACTCCTTCCAGTCTTCAGATCTGCCTCTTCCTCTGCTTCATCTGTGATCTATACACCCATTGCTAAACTTGTCCCACTATTGTCTTAAAGCTACCATAGCTCGCTTGTGATCCAAGAGATGATATGCTCAAGGATCACGCCTCTCTTTCATGTAGCTCCTATACATGTCCATGTCACCCCACCTTTGTTGTTCATGAGCACTCATGCCTGCATCATCTTCTGACCCATCATCTGCCACAACTGTTTTGGAAGAATATGCTTCCTTGTCCTTCTTCTTCTGAGGACAATGGCTAGCAAAATATCCCATTTCACCACATTGGAAGCACATGATCTTTGAAAGATCATTCTTCTTCTTTGGTTGCTTCTTCGATGCTAAGGCTACATCTTCCTCACCTTCCTTCTTCTCTTTTCTCAATCCTGGGTTGTGCTGCCTCTTGGTGAATCTGTAGAGTTCTTCTTGACCCAGAATTGACCATAAGTTGTCCCAATCTGGGAGGTCCACTCTGCCCAAGATACTTTTGACAAAGGTTTCCCACTCATCCGTGACTGCATTGAGGGCAGTCCTAACTATCGCAGCATCATCCATCATTGCACTCGTTGCAGTCAATTGATCTCTGATTGATTACAGTCTGAAGAGGAAATGTTCCATGTCTTCTCGCTTGGTCATCATGAATGACCTCATTTGGGTCTCCAACAACATTTTTCTTTGGACAAACTTTCCCTCATACAAGGAAGTCAAGGTCTTCCACATTTCGTTAGATGTCTTCTTCTCAGCTATGTGTGGTACAATATGGTCCTTGATGCTATCCATAATCAGCCACTTAGCATGCCCAGTAGCTTCCTTATGCTTCCGAAGGAGATCCACATCTATAGGTGTGGCCAGAGTCTGCTCTGCATGGTCTCTTAGATTATATTCCTCAAGGACAATCAGGATCCTTGCCTTCCAAACTGAAAATTTGGAGAGGCCATCCAGCCTATCCTAATCACGTAGTCCATGAGGATCCATCTGCTCAGAATGTGTCAAATATTCCTTTTATATTTGCTAGAAAAATGGTTCTAAGGCCCTTGGTGAAACAAGTGCCTTCTACTCCCTCTGGCGCTTGATTTTCCTCCTTGGAAATCTACCAAATCAACTATGATTCAACTTCTTCTTTGATCCTCTGACCAAACTATAAGTTTCCTTTGGTAAGAAACTTTCTGAGAAGTTGATCTCCTCCCACTCATTGTCACTTGTGCTAAGGCTAAAAATCTGAAGACTTCAGAATTTTAACCCCACCAACTCTTCTGAATTTTTGCAATTTTTCTGCAGTATTTTCTAGATCTGACAGATTCAAATCTGAATCAAACTAGCTAGCTTCAGAACCAACCAGCGCTCTTTCTGAGCTGCCTCTCCATAGTAATTGCGTGGGCTTGCTAGGACACAATGCTAGACAGTGTTACCCTTCCCTCAGCGTGAATCTGCTCCTGAAAATTGCGTTGCCCCTTCAGATCTTCTTCTCTCCTGCTTTTCCAACTACTTTCTACAGTTAGATCCTTCAGATTCTTCAGCTAGTGACCCTTCTAGATTTGCAATTGCTCTGATACCATGTAGAAATTTTTGAATCTTATGCAGAAATTATTACTGCTGATTCAGTTAAGCTCCTCCTACTTATATAAGTTATCAAATGAAAAACAAATAATAGATCTCTACCAATTCAGATCTAGAATAAGCACATGCACACATTGACAAAGTGACACAGTTATTTCTGGACAAAATGTCCCCGGAAAAACCCAATTTTGGAAAACCAGTCTCCAGCTGCTGCAAGGTTCTATTATTAATAATATTTTTGAATACATAACTCTGGGTTCCAGATCTGGAAAACCCTACAAAGAAAACTCTAGATCTACAGCTCCTGGTTGATATAGGACCAAAAATACTAACTGATCCACACCCTCAAACGAGATTTATAGAACTCAGTCAGATCTAAGTCGAGAAACCCCGGCGCTGTCTCTGAAATGCTGCGTCAGCCTTTGAAGCCCCTGAAAGCCTCTGTGTCAGCCTTGGATGGCCTCCAAACCCTTAGTGTTGCTCCTGGAAGGGACTGCATACCCCATAATGGGTGACACAGTCACTACGCTGCCCCTGAAGGGTCTCTACGTAACCCCTCAAGGGTTTCTTGAAAATTTCATTGTCCGTGTTGCTACTGACTTCCTCTAAGATGTCCTTGAGGTGATCTCTTCTCTTCCTCTTATGTATTCTATACCCTGGGATCAGATCATCCCCTTGGTCTAAATTCCCCTCTCTGCAGCTGAAGCACTTCTGAGTATTATTAGTAACCCTGCCCTAGAATCTCAGCTTAGCTTCAGTGCTCTGCCTCTGTGTGTCTTTGCAAATGAGCCCAAGCCTTTCCTTTATACTTTTCTCGTTGGGAAACCAACGACCAAGATTAAATCTTTAAACAATGGCTAAGATTAAAAGAAATCTTGATCCGTGTGACTTAAGACAATTTCATCACATGTTTAATTAAATTCACTTAAATTATTTAAGTTCCCCAAGTTTTAACTTAGGAAATACACTTAAAATAAATAATTATTTTAATATCTCCTAAACCAGATTAAATTTCCCAAATCCATTTCTAGGTCTTGTAGATCAAGTGTATTCTAGTCTCTCCACAAAATTTGGGAGCTAGAGCACAACTGATGCTACCCCAAATACACAAAATCTCAACACTCCCTCTTAGCATCAAGAGTGTGCTCTAGCAATACATCACACTTATGCATTACATGATTTTGGGCACTAGTTCTGTGCTGCTGATGCTTGACTTGCTGCCACTCAACTCTGCACTACTGCTGCCACTCTATACTGTTCCCATGACTCTGCCACTGCGACTGCAACCACTATACTATAGCACCCTCTCAATATGTTGCATTTGTGCTGATCATAGCATTGCCATTACGGATTTGCTGCATTGCAACTTCAGTTTTTGAGAGAAACAACTAAATCTCCTATGCAATCTTTGACAAACAAGTCTGATGGGCTACATCCTCATCACTGAAGCTCCATAGGCTACAGATCTGTGCTGGCATCTAAAGAACGTTTCACAACTACAACTATACCTGCGTAATCAGACTCCCTCTGCACTACTGAATTCACATCAGCCCCTTGTGCTAAAATATATCATGCTACTACTGCACTGCGTTGTCCCTCTGAAGCTTTCTACGCTGCTACAGCTCTTCACTGTGTAAGTAGCACTGCTCTGTGTTGCCGAAGTCACATCAGCCTCTGCGCTACTACTACTTCTACATTGTTGTTTCCTTGCTCTGCGCTGCTCCTTCTAGTCTTCAGATCTGCCTCTGCCTCTGCTTCATCTGTGATCTACGTACCCACTGCTCCACTTGTCCTGCTACTGTCTTAAGGCTACCATAGCTCGCTTGTTATCCAAGAGATGAGATGCTCAAGGATATCACCTCTCTTTCATGTAGCTCCTCTACATGTCCATGTCACCCCACCTTCGTGGTTCATGAGCACTCATGGTTGCATCATCTTCTGACCCATCATCTGCCACAACTACTTTGGAAGAAGATGCTTCCTTATCCGTCTTCTTCTTAGGACAATGGCTGGAAAAATGTCCCATTTCACCACACTGGAAGCACTTGATTTTTGAAATATCCTTCTTCTTCTTTGGCTGCTTCTTCGATGCCAAGACTTCATCTTCCTCATCTTCCTTCTTCACTTTACTCAATCCTGGGCTATGCTGCCTCTGGGTGAATCTGTGGAGTTCTTCTTGACGCAGAATTGACCACAAGTTGTCCCAATCTGGGAGGTCCGATCTGCCCAAGATACTTTGGAAAAAGGTTTCCCACTCATCCGTGACTGCATTGAGGGCAGTCCTGACTATCACAACATCATCCACCTTTGCACCTATTACAGTTAGCTGTTCTCTGATTGATTTCAGTCTAAAGAAGAAGTTTTCCATGTCTTCTCCCTTGGTCATCATGAATGACCTCATTTGGGTCTCCAACAACATTTTTCTTTGGATAGACTTTCCTCATATAGGGAAGTCAAAGCCTTCCACATCTCATTAGTTGTCTTCTTCTTAGCTATGTGTGGTACAATATGGTCCTTGATACTATCCATAATCAGCCACTTGGCATGCCCAGTAGCTTCCTTATGCTTCCGAAGGAGATCTGCATCTATCGGTGTGGCCAGAGTCTACTCTGCATGATCTCTAAAATTATATGCCCCAAGGACAATCAGAATCCTTGCCTTCCAAACTGAAAAGTTGTAGAGGCCATCCAACCTATCCTGATCACGTAATCCATGAGGAGCCATCTGCTCAGAATGTGTCGGAGCTTCCTTTTCTCTTTGCTAGAGAAATGGATCGAAGGCCCTTGGTGAAACAGGTGCCTTCTGCTCTCTCTGACACTTGATTTTCCTCCTTGAAAATCTACCAAATAAACTATGATTCAGCTCCTTCTTTGATCCTCTAACCAAACTGTAAGTTTCCTTTGATAAGAAAATTTTTGAGAAGTTGATCTCCTCCCACTCTTTGTCACTTTTGCTAAGGCTAAAAATCTGAAGACTTCATAATTTTAACCCCAACAACTCTTCTGAATTTATGCAGTTTTTTTGCAGTCTTTTCAGGATCTGAAAAATTCATATCTAAATCACATTGGCTGGCTTCAGACCCAACCAGCGTTGTTTCTGAGTTGCCTCTGCACAGTAATTTCTTGGGCTTACTAGGACACAGCGCTGGACAGCATTACCCTTCCCTCAGTGTGAGTTTGCTCCTGAAAACTACGTTGTCCCTTCAGATCTACTTCTCTCCTACTTTTCCAACTGCTTTCTGCAGCTAGATCCTTCAGATTCTTCAACTGGTCACCCTTCTAGATCTACAATTGCTCCGATACCATGTAGAAATTTATGAATCTTATGCAGAAATTATTACTGTTAATCCGGTTAAGCTCCTCCTACTTATATAAGTTATCAAATGAATAAATTCAAGTTAACATCGAAGAAAAACACATAACAGATCTCTACCAATTCAGATCTAGAATAAGCACATGCACACATTGACGAAGTGACACAGATATTTTTGGACAAACTATCTCCGGAAAAACCCAATATGGGAAAATCGGTCTCTGGCTGCTAGAGGGTTCTATTATCAAGAATATTTCTGAATACACAACTCTGGGTTCCAAATTTGGAAAACCCTACAGAGAAAACTCTAGATCTACATCTCCTGGCTGATCTAGGACCAAAAATACTGACTGATCCACACCCTCAAACGGGATTTACAGAACTCAGTTAGATCCAAGCCTATAAAGCCCAACGTTGTCCCTAAAATGCACTGCGTCAGCCTCTGAAGCCCCTAAAAGCCTCTGCTTCAGCCTTGGATGGCCTCCAAACCCTCAGCGCTACTTTTAGAAGGGATTGCATTACCCAAAAATGGGTGACGCAGTCACTACGCTGCCCCTGAAGGGTCTCTGCGTAATCCCTGACGGGTTTCTTGAAAATTGTGTTGTCCCTGCTGTTGCTGCCTTCCTCTATGCTATCCTTGAGTTGATCTCTTCTCTGCCTCTTGTGTATTCTAGACCCTGGGATCAGATCATCCTCTTGGTCTAAATTCCCCTCTCTGCAGTTGAAGCACTTCTGAGTATTCTTAGCAACCCCACCCTAGAATCTCATCTTACCTTCAGTGCTCTGCCTCTATGTGTCTTTACAAATGACCCCAAGCCTTTCCTTTATACTTTTCTCGTTGGGAAACCAACGGCCAAGATTAAACCTTTAATCAATGGCTAAGATTAAAAGAAAGCTTGATCTATGTGACTTAAGACAATTTCATCACAAGTTTAATTAAATTCACTTTAATTATTTAAGTTCCCTAAGTTTTAACTTAGGAAATACACTTAAAATAATTAACTAATTTAATATCTCCTAAACCAGATGCCAATTTCCCAAATCCATTTCTGGGTCTTGTAGATCAAGTGTACTCTAGTCTCTCCACAAAATTTGGGATCTAGAGCACAACTGATGCTACCCCAAATACACAAAAGCTCAACACACACAACTCCCAAAAGTGAAAAAACAACAAATGAGGATGATGATGATGAATCCTTCCCCACACCAAATCACAATGATATAGAAGAAGAACCTAATGAATCATAAGAAGAAGACACATTAGATAGAAAAAACGCTCCATCCAGGTATGTTCAAAAGAATCATCCAGAATCTCAAATTTTGGGAGAGAAGGAATATGGGGTACAAACAAGGAGAACACTTGTGGGATATCCTAGTTATCTAGCGCTATTATCCACCATTGAACCACAAAATTTAAGTCAATCTAGTGAAGATGAATGTTGGATTAAGGCCATGAATGAAGAACTTGATCAAATTGAAAAGAATAATACTTAGGAATTGGTTCCAAGGCCTCATGGTAAAAATTTTATTGGGACAAAATGGATATTCTAAAATAAGTTAAATGAAAATGGAGATGTAATTAGAAACAAAGCTAGACTTGTTTGTAAAGGTTATGCTCAACAAGAAGGTATAGAATTTGAAGAAAAATTTTCTCCAGTAGCCAAACTTGAAGCCATAAGAATGTTTCTTGCATTTTCAAGTTTTCAACATTTCAACGTTTATCAAATGGATGTAAAATCTGCCTTCCTTAATAGAGATCTGGAAGAAGAAGTATATATAGAAAAACCTGAAGGATTCATCCTGGGGAATGATGAAAAACTTGTTTGTAAACTCAAAAAAGCTCTATATGGGCTAAAACAAGCTCCACAGGCATGGTACTATCATCTTGATAAATATCTTCAACAATAAGGCTTCACAAAAGGATTTGCAAATAGTGACTTGTACACAAAAATTGAGGATGAAAAACTCTTAATTATTGTTGTTTATGTTGATGACATCATTTTTGGGAGTAATGAAGAATCTATGAGTCAAAAATTTTCTTCTATTATGCAGCAGGAATTTGAAACATCTTTACTTGGGGAACTAACATATTTTCTTGGTTTACAAGTGCAACAAGCAAACGATGACATTTTTCTCTCACAAACAAAATATCTCAAGCAAATTCTGAAGAAGTATGGGATGGAAGACTGCAAACCTCTGAGTACTCCAATGATGACCGAATATAACCTCAGTTCTCATGATGAATCTGCCATGGCGAACCAACCAGAGTACATATCTATAATTGGAAGTCTGATTTATCTAGCATGAACTAGACCAGATATCACGCATGCAGTTGATATTGTTGGACGTTTCCAAGCCAATCCAAAGGAGTCACATCTTCAAGCAGTAAAAATAATATTCAAATATCTCCAAGGAACTCAATAATTTGGTCTATGGTATCCAAAAAATTATGATCATACCCTTGATGCTTATACAGATGTGGACTGGGCTGGAAATGTTGATGATCGGAAAAGCACTAGTGGAAGTGCATTTTTTATGGGGCCCTGATTATTAGCTTGGTTCAAGTTCCATTGCTTTCTCTACAACAAAAGCAGAATGTGTGGCTCCTACATCATGTTGCACACAACTTCTCTAGATGATGTAGACATTACAAGACATTGAAATTAAATATTCTCCACCCATCTCCATGCTATGTGATAATACAAGTGTTATTAGCATCTCGAAAAATCCTTTTATGCACTTCAAAACCAAGCATATTCCTATTAAGTATTTATTTTTATGAGAACAAGTGCTTGAGAAAAATGTTAAATTGGAGTATGTTCCCAACAAAGAACAAGTTGCTGACAAATTTACTAAACCTCTTCCCAGAGAAGCATTTGAATATCTCAGACAGAAACTAGGAGTTGTCTTTGCCTCATTGTATTGTTAAAATTATCGAATCAGAAGAATAATTTGGGTATGCAGGTTGCTTAACGCATAGTCGCGTATATACACGAGTCTCTTTTCAGACGGCCACGTATGGATATCTCTGTCATGAAATCAGTGGGTCAACCTCCAGAATAGACTTGTCATGATTGTTGAGAGTTATGATTTGGATCTATTGATTGGGTGTTGATGAGTACAGTCTGCAGTTATGGTTTTCAAGTTACATTTTCCTTTTTAATATTTATTTGCTTGATGAAGATGCTTTGATGAATGGGTTGTTGAAAATGTTTAGGTTACACAGGTTTAGGGGGAGCATTAGCCTTTCTGGGTATAATGCATTGTTGGCATTATGTTGCTGAATTTTGTTTGATGAACTCTCTCTTAATTTCCTTTGGTCTTGGTTATAAATTTCATATTTGTAATTTGATGTAAGGGTCATGTTGAGACCTATTATATAAAGATTGTCATATTCAATCATGTATGGACTTTTTAAAATATGTAAACCCACTTGGTTGGGTGTTTGAGTCAAACATGTAAACCCACTTGGTTGGGTAGTTGAGTCAAATATTTAATCCCACTTGGTTGGGTGATTGATGTAAGTATGAGTGCTTGGTGATAGGAAAGGTCATAGAGTCATCTATTTTAGCATGTGTTCAGGGGGAGCATGGTCATTATAGTGCATAGCATATCTACAGAACTCTTGTATCTACAAGGAAAGAGAAACCTTGTTTCATCATTGTTCCACCTTTTCCCCTTGATTTCAAAGGGGGAGAGTAATTTGGTGTTAGAATAATGTTTATATTGATGTGTATCTACAGGTTGTGGTGATCAAACACCAACATGGTTTCCATCAAGTCCAAAGGGGGATATTGTTGGCATTATGATTACATGTGTTGTCATTGATGGAAACCCACTTGTAAAAGACCAAGTATATCAGTTCTGGATAAGCCCATAGGTGACAAAGTGATGGAATAGAATGTCAGAATGATGGGATAGAATTTTACAGATCATAACTAGAAGATGGATAAAGTACATATTTAAGGAACTATACGCGAGTTGGTAAAGTCAAAGTCGCGAATACATGTGGACACAAAGAAGAAAATTCGCGTATGAGCTAGTGCACTAATTATATAATACCAGGGGTTCTTAGCATAGTATTAGCCCATAGTATTAAGCACAATAACGGTTATTTGATCCCGTCCAAATAATACCAATGACACTTGTGTGGTTTTGATTCATGTTATTGGCTAAGGATCAAATTATATAAGTAAAGATCATAGTGCTAAGTGTGCATGTGTATGGGAATTGAATGAATACTTCAATATGAAGTATATTTGCATGAATGGGCTATAATCAATAGATATATATGATATTATGATGCACTCATAAATACAATGATGAATTAGGATCTCTAGACCTGAAATGACTATGTCTTTGCATGATCTATTTATGAGTTGTTTAGATCTGTGGTCTGGCGCATGTTTGTTGAAGTAAAGGGTATGATCTGAGTAAGTTTGTAGTTCTGAAGTGTTGCATAGTCCTGAATTATTTACAGATCTATACTCGGTTTCATCATTTGGAAGGTGTATATACACACGGGTTCGGCTCATCAAAGGCACATATATATTCAGTGAAAAATACTGAGATCTATACATAGGTTGGTTTTGGAAGAAGCGCGTACAGTCGCTGATTTTTCTTATGGAATCCATGTATGCAAGCTAGGGTTTTGTTAAATAATTTTTAAGGAAATGTCTTATCAGTTTTCCTGTGTTTCTGTTGTCTATCAATGATGTCTTCATATAGATTTGGGTAGGTTGAGCACTGATTATGCTGCTATTTGATTATGTATAAATATAAGTGATTGGTTGATTGTTGATGTTGTTTTGTATACCAGGGCTTTGTAAAACTGGCTAAATATGTCTGAATATCTTTGATCAATTCTGAGTTTGGTAAGAATTCTAATCTTAATATATTAATATCTATACACAAGTTTCTCCATATAAAAACATGTATACATGTGGGTTGCCTTAACTAAAGTAGCGTATACATTTGTCTTATGAATGATCAGGGTTGCATTTGATTCTATGTGTCGATGCAGAAGTCTAGGTTTAGATTTGTGGTCTGGTTACAGTGATATCACTGTTCTGTTTGAATTGGGTTGACGGTTGTTTCATTTGATCTACAAGTAGCATTGAATTAAAAGCTATTGGATCCAGTGTGAAAATTTATGAAACGTGGTCTGCAATGGTTCTGAGAGTTAAAGCCTTTAGTGTGGAATTCAAAGCTTCATACCAGTAGGAGTTGGTGATCATATCAGGGAGTTGTAGATCCCTTCCACTAGTGGCTAGTAAACAAGATCAGGGGGTTGGATCTCCCTTCTAGTAGCAGCTGGAGAACGAGAGAAGGTTGCAACCTTCTACAGGTGGGTGCCTGTGTGCTGGTATGAGTCTGCACCAGTACAAGATTGTAAGTATTTTTCTGTATAATAAATATTAAAGACGGAGACGACAACAGCGGTGGTTTTCTCCCAAATTGGGTTTCCACCTTAAATCTTGGTGTTCATGTGTGTCGCTTATGTGTGATGATTTAATCTATTCTTACTGCACATGTTTTCTGCTTACTGATGAATGATACACTAGTCTAAGTAGAATTACTAAAGATTTATCTAGATAATAAGTTCATTGGGAATACACAAGTTTCCTTAAAGAAAGATGTGTACATCCACTAGTTGGATTAAGTAAAGTCGCATATAGAAATTAGTAAAGTAAAGAAAATTTATTATGAGTTTTTAAATACTGATTCACCCACCCCACCCTCTGAGTATTTTTCCCAACACATATGACATGTCATCATAATGTCATTCATTTAAAAGCAAGAAAGAGTCATGTTCATCACTTGACTCATCATAAAATGGAGATAGCAGCTTAGGAACAAAATAAATAAAGGTAAAGGTATTATTTATTTTCACAAAATATCATGTGGTAGTCACATCACATTAGTTTTTCAAAAAGACCAATAATGTCACCTCCATGAATTAAGAAAAAATATGACCTCTATCCTATAAAGACCATTCAAAGCATTCTAATTGTTTATTTCATCTTCATAAGAGCTCCTCTAAACCATCGAATTGCATTCCAACCCTCAAAGAAACCAAATTCCTCCATGAAAACCTAAATTATCCTCGTACGCTACACTTTTCCTCGTACGCTACGCTTCTAGCATCCATTGCTACATTTTTGAATTGGAGGAAAGCAACAATATACAAGGTTTCATAACATAAAGTTAGGGCTTATAGTACCTTTTGGACAAGTAAGTATCAATTGGAACCCTTCTCTTGCATCTATCTTCTCAAAATTTTAAGTGAATTTCCCTCTCACGGGGTTTTCACTGCATTTTTCATTTCCATGTGAATTTGTTTCAAATCAATGGTTAAACCCTAAGTTTCCTACTCCCCTACACTCACCTACAACTTTCATACTTCCCTAAAACACTTCCCTCACCCATTCCCCTTCATCTCCTACATTTCCTTACAAACCCTAGCCTAGGCTGCCCCATTAACAGTTTCCTAGGCTATGACTGTGTTTTTGTCATTTTCATACCTTCCCCTCATTTTTTTTAAGAATTATCACTTCCCTACACTCCCTAACATCTATCCTTATCCCATAAAATTTTCCCATAAATTTACACACTCCCTAATCCCTTCATTCCTTTCCTTCAACACCACAATCCCTTATCCCACGTTTTCACAGTCATACCCTCTCCCTTTCCTTCCCACTTAGCTAGGGGTTTAAAACATGGAAATTGGAAACAGTGACACTGAGAAGAAAAAGTATAATAAGGGTGGGAAATTTTCCAGGTATGAGCCATCACAGGTCAAATAAATCATGGCCTCACCTTTCATCGAGAAACCCTTTGAGGATGTGCGTTGTCTAGGTTTTTGTGAAAAGATTCAACAAGCAGGTTGTTATACTCAATTGACAAGCCTCTTTGCTGTGATTTTAAGAAGAATAAGGTCAGCATAGCAAGGATGGACTTCATGGTATCGACAAAGGTGATTGGCATTATTTTATTTTATTTTTTGTGATCATTTGTTAGGTTTTACATTTCACATAGGGGCAATTCTAACTAAAATTTAGTTTCTAAAGTAAGGAAGATGAATTTTACAAAATTGAAAGATGTTTTTGTCAATCATAGATCAAGGAAAAAAATACTCCTTCAGTTTATGCACAATTGTTGTGATTTGAGAGAAATTCCAAAAATACAGTTACTAGAGGTCATATGCTACACCTTTGGATAGGTTGTCTTCAAGTCAATTTTTCGTGGGTTTGGATCAGGGGTTTGTAGTTCTTGATAGATTCATTGTGTAAGGCCTCCATACCAATTTAATCCAAAAAATCCTCTGGTAAGGCCTCCAAACACCCTCTCAAAGACCACGTTGTGATTTTGTTGGGAGTACGCCGTGCTTCTGCAATTTTAGTGACCAACTTCAAACTTCGATTCTGAACAAATGGAAAAGTATTTTTGAAAAATGGAGGAGGATTTTGTTCATAACATATGAAAGAACAAAAATATATCTTAGTTAAGAAAAATTATTTATGGTTAGAGAGGTATTTCTCTAGCTTTGAGCCCTATTTTTGCACAATTTTTTTGCAAATTTTGAAGTTTTTGGCAATTTTGTGATGTACAGAAGTGCAACGAGCTCAAGCTACGCTTCTTCCTAAGGGAACTAAATGAGGGAAATCATATATGGTTAGATAGATTATGGCCTGTACATATCAAATATATACTTGGGTTGCCATGTCATCTTGCAGTTTCAAACAAAAAATCAAAATACATGCTAAAAATCATGTTTCTGCCACATTTTTGACCCCCTCCCTGTGTTTTTGGAGCAATCTTGAGAAAAGTGATTTTTAACAGCCTTGGAGAGGTTTTTTTGCATTCTTGAAGGTTAAAAGGATAATTAGACTTCCCAAGAATTCCAAATATACCTTCAGTTCAATAAATGGACGAATAAAACCTACTCAAAAGAGCCCTCAAAATTCACCCTACACTTCTGTTAAATTCACTACGCTTCCGAAGGAATTCACTTTGTTTCTGTCAGCAACTGAAATTTTCGAATTTATTTGGTCAAAGTCAATGTTTGGTGATGTAATTACTCCTCTTAGGTATTTTTATGATGTAATAAAATGTAAAAGAGTTGGTAAATGTTAAATTCATGTTAAATTCATGTAGATTCATGCTCATCAAAGCTTGTAAAGTGAAAGTGAATCAGTTAGGGCTAAATTGGGAGTTAGTTCTAACCTCCCTAGTTTTAGGTTTGGTTGGAGAAATTGATGTAAATTTTTCCTATCATGGAGGATTCAACCCCTGAGAGAGAAGAATGTCTTTTTGTGTCTATATGTAGCCCTGATTTAGTTGAATCAAAGGTTGGACATCAGAGAGTAGAAGGCTTTGAGCTTGTATACATCATCTTTTTGTAGGAAATTAACAAGCCATTTGCAGCTATTATATAGGGATTCTTGTGGTATGAATTTGTGGCAACGTTTTTCTTCTATAAATCACTTTAATCAATGTTTAGTTATCCTTCTTTCCATATCTTTTCTTTCAATGATATTCCTATGAGTTGTTAAACAAAATTCTTAAGATTATGCTTTGTTTTGATAGGAATTTCATGTTTATGTTATCCATCTTTTGATAAATGATCTCATGCTTTTCATGCTGATTTTGAACCTTTGATTTTCCACCCTACACTACATTGACAACCTCAAAGTGTCACTGAACATACCTGCCTTTCACCTTTATATCCTTGCAACTGAAATCTTTTGAGACCTGACCTAGTTTCCTTAACCTGTCCTCCCGATCCAACTAAACCTTAAATTTAAAAATCCTGGAGTTCAATACCTAGCCTAATATATTTTTACCCTAGGCTAGCCACCTTGTTCGTTGTGAGATCACAGAGAGAGCCCTCTCTGATTTGGTAGGGCTAGCCACCAAATCCTAAGTGGTTCGAGGTTACCTCCTTCGGTCTCCTTCTCAACCATGGGACACTGTGGAGGATAACATTTTGTGCGTCGTTGTTGGGGACACGAAAGATCATATTTTCCCTAGGTGAGAATGAAAAAGATCAGATCTGATTGCTAATGGTGGACAATGGTCGAATACATATCAAGGCTGAAACATTCAGTTGGAAACTTCAATCAACTTCAACTTGATCCAAAGACTCCACTCGAAATAGGATCCAGATATCAGGGTTTCATTGGTAATTCACTAGACTAAGAATCAGTAGTAGAAGAATCATTGTTCTATTGTCTCAAGATGGATTCAACTGCTAGAAGGTATGCTCCTATGGATCGACCTCATATTCTTGGTTTTCTGAATCGAATACCTCACAATTATAGGCAAACATATCTACCTAGGTTCAAAAATGAAAAAGATGACAATGTTGTTATACATTTCATTAAATTTCATATACATGTACATAAGCTAGGTTTGTAGTTTCCTAAGGATTTTTTGATGAAGATGTTCATGGAAACCTTAGAGGATGATGCCAGGTCATGGTATGAGGGATTTCCTGCTACCAGTCTATATTCACTTAAATATTTTCATGTAGCATTTTGTGACAATTATAAGCAGCAATATCCTTCCTTATTGTTGATAGAGAATTTCTGTGGAAAGTTTCAGCACCTTTTTCAGCTCATAGGGATTGATATTAATGATGAGGATTTAATGATTCATGAGATTGAAGAGACTTTCTTTGAGTTTTCTCTCCATCAAGATGAAAGGTCAAAAATCAGTTATGAAAATTCCCAGCCAATATATGTTTATCCTTTGACTGTAAATGAAATTTATCAAGATTTCAATAATGATAATCATATTCCATATTCTCAGTTCAATAATAATGAACAATGGGTTTGCTCTCTTGATATTGATGACGTGTTAGCAACAGAGGCTGAAGATTATCAGAGAGGTTACTAGAATGCTCTCAGCTCAGTGCAGGGGCAATATAATTTGAGAAAAAGAAATATGCCTATCACTTCGAGTCTGAAGAGGCCAAATCTCCAAAGGATACTCAGCCCCAAGAAACGACCTCTATAATTCAGTAGTTGCCAAATCACCAATAAAGGTATGAAGAGGGTCATTCACTTGTTTTTTGAGATTATTATTTCTTTGGATGTTTATTTCAAGATCAGGTTTATGAAGAACAAGATGAGGTTTATGATGAAATTAATGAACAAGGATCTCTATACATTATGGCAGAGAATAAACATCAAAATTTGCAAGCAGATTCTGAAGAGGAGAGTTGCAATAAAGTAAAAAAAAAATAGAGCCTCTTGCACATAATGATTTCCTCTAGAGATAGAATTAGATTTGCTCATACTTGAGGAATTTATAGCCAATACTCAGCTAGCAGAAATTCATACTTCCCTATGCCTTCCTATGGATCAACAACTAACTTTTCTTTCATATCAAAATGATGGGTGTGTTTGTGTTTCTGTTGGATCTCAAGACAAGGTAACAATTCAAATTATTGAGGATCATTTTATTGATTTCATACAGTTAGAATGGAAGATTTATTTTATTGTATTTATGTATCATGAGCACATCTTCAGTGGACACTTAGAGTTGCCTAGATTTTGTTTTTTCTGGCTGCTCAAGGAAAATGTGAGTGTGATTCAAGTAAGTATCCATTTGTTGTATTAGTTACACTGGAAGGATAATTTCACATATTTGTATATATATATATCTTTAGCAGGTGGTCGGTTGTCACTAGGACTTGAAGCCTGAAGTGAAGGCCTTAAGATCCTGATGGTCTGCTACCATAAGTAAGTTTAGTTTGTAGTCGATTTTTGAGTCAAAGTCAGTTTTTGTTTCAGTTAGTCCTTTCAGTGTCTACTCTTTTATTTTGACTCCATTTCCCAATGGATGAGGCTACCTGGTCTATGGTGTTCTTGAAACCTTATAAAGGAGCTGCCATTCCCAGCTGGAGCCAATGTTAGTGTGTATGAGTCACCAATAATCAAATGTGCTCTTTCATATGGTTGATAGGGTCTTAGTTCAAATTTTATAGTTTCAAATAGTTTTTCAAATAAAATTTGATCATTGGTTGGTGTGTCTAGGTCACTGCTACTCCCTCCACATGC
This sequence comes from Pinus albicaulis, assembly GCA_034641835.2. Classification (NCBI taxonomy): domain Eukaryota; kingdom Viridiplantae; phylum Streptophyta; class Pinopsida; order Pinales; family Pinaceae; genus Pinus; species Pinus albicaulis. The sequence goes on along the minus strand of CM076575.1, from coordinate 2,010,354,232 downwards.
TCATAAGTCTTCATTTCTCATCATGGTCATGTATTTATTCAAGTGTCTTAGGTCATTGTATAGGTTTTCATATGACATGTCATCATAATGTCATTCATTTAAAAGAAATAAATAGTCATGCTCATCACTTGAGTCATCATAAAATGGAGTTAGCAGCTTCGGATTAAAAGGAATAAAGGTAACGGTAATATTTCATTTCACAAAATTTCATGTTGTAGTCACATCACATCAATTTTTGAAAAAGAGCAATAATGTCACCTCCATGACTTAAAGCAAAAATATGACCTCCAGCCTATAAATACCATTCAAATAATTATAATTGTTTATTTCATATTCATAAGAGCTCCTCTCCACCATCGAATTACATTCCAACCCTCAGAGCAACCAAATTCCTCCTTGAAAACCTAAATTATCTTCCTATGCTACGCTTTTCCTCCTACACTACACTTCTGGAATCCATTGTTGCATTATTGAATTGGAGGAAAAGAAACCATCTTCAAGGTTTCATCTCAGAAATTCAAGGCTTCCAGTACCTTTGGGACAAGCAAGTATCAGTTGGCACTCTTCTCTTGCATCTATCTTCTCAAAAAATTCAGTGAATTTCCCTTTACTAGGGTTTTCACTGTATTTTTCATTTCCATGTGAATTTGTTTCAAATTAGTGGTTAAACCCTAATTTTCGTGCTCCCCTACACTCACCTACACCTTTCATACTTTCCTAAAACACTTCCCTTGCCTATTCTCCTTCATCTCCTACATTTCCTTACAAAACCTAGCCTACGTTGCCCCATTAACAGTTTCCTAGGATAGGACTATGTTTTTGTCAATTTCAAATCTTCCCCTCATTGTTTTTAATAATTAGCACTTCCCTATAGTCCCTTACATCTATCCTTATACCCTAAAATTTTCCCATAAATTTTCACACTCCCTAATCCCTTCATTCCTTTCCTTCAACACCACAGTCCCTTATCCCATGTTTTCACAACCATACCCTCTCCCTTTCCTTCCCACTTAGCTAGGGTTTTAAACCATGGAAACTGGAAACAATGACACTTAAAATAAAATGTATAATAAGGGTGGGAAATTTTCCAGGTATGAGCCATCACAGGTCAGATAAATCATGGCCTCACCTTTCATCAGGAAAGCCTTTGAGGATGTGGGTTGTCTAGGTTTTTCTGAAAAGATTCAACAAGCAAGTTGCCATGGTCAATTGACAAGCCTCTTTGCTGCAATTTAAAGAAGGATATAACCAGCATAGTAGGGATGGACTTCATGGTATCGAAAGAGGTGATTGGCATCATTTTTAGATTTTTTTGTGATCATTTGCTAGGGTTTACATTGCGCACAGGGGTAGTTCTACTTCAAATTTAGTTTCTGAAGTAAGGAAGATGAATTTGACAAACGTGAAAGAGGTTTTTGTCAATAATAGACCAGCAGAAAAAAACCTCCTTCATTTTAGGCACAAGTGTTGTGATGCTAGAGAAATACCCAAAATACAATTGCTACAGGTCATTTGCTGCACCTTTGGACTTGTTATCTTCAAGTCACAATTTCATGGGTTTGGAGCAGGGTTTTGCAGTTCTTTGTGACTCCATTCTGTAGAAGACATCTTAATATTTCCAACCATACCACGTGAAGCCCAAAAATACTCTAGAAAGGCCTCCAAACACCCTCTGAAATACCACAATGCACTTCTGCTGGGAGCACGCTATGCTTCAGCAATTTTTAGTGACCACCTTAAAACCTGTATTATGAAAAAATGGAAAATCATTTTTGAAAATTGGAGGAGGTTGTTGTTCATAACCTACCAAAGAACAAAAATGTCTCTCAATTTTGAAAAAATATTTATTGGTAGAGAGGTATGTTTCCACCTTTGAGCCCTATTTTTTCAAAAAATATTTGGCAAATTTTGAAGTTTTTGGCAATTTTGTGTTGTACAGAAGAGCAGTGTCACGATGCGCTTCTTACTAAGCACGCTAAATGAGTAAAATAATATATGTTTGGATATATTATGACTTGTATATATCAAATATATACTTGGGTTTCCATCTAAACTTTCAGTTTCATAGAAAAACTCAAAATACATGCTAAAAATCATGTTTTTGCCACATTTTTGACCCCCTCGCTGCGCTTCTAGAGAATTCTTGGGAAAAATGATTTTTAGCAGCCTTGGAGAGGTGTTTTTTCATGCTTGAAGGTTCAAAGAATAAGCAGACATCCCAGGCTTTCCAAATATACCTTCAGTTCATCAAATGGATGAAGAAAACCCACCCAAAAGAGCCCTCAAACTTCACGTTGCACTTCTGTCAAATTCACCGTGCTTCTGAAGGAATTCGATGCGTTTCTGTTAGCAAGTGAAATTTTCAAATTTCTTTGGTAAAAGTCAAAGTTTGGTGATGTAATTACTCCTCTTAGGTATTTTTATGATGTAATAAAATGTAAAAGATCTAGTAAATGTTAAATTCATGTAGATTCATGCTCATCAAAGCTTGTAAAGTCAAAGTGAATCAGTTAGGGCTAAATTGGGAGTTAGTTCTAACCTCCCTAGTTTTAGTTTTGGTTGGAGAAATTGATGTAAATTATTCCTATTATGAGGGATTCGACCCCTGAGAGAGGGGAATGTGTTTTTTGGTCTATATGTAGACCTGATTTAGTTGAATCAAAGGTTGGACATAAGAGAGTAGAAGGCTTGGAGCTTGTATACATCATATTTTTGTAGGAAATTAACAGGCCAGTTGCAGCTATTATATAGGGATTCTTGTGGTATGAATTTGTGGCAGTGTTTTTCTTCTATAAATAACTTTAAACAATGTTTAGTTATCCTTATTTACATATATTTTCTTTCAATGATCTTCCTATGAGTTGTTAAACAAAATTCTTAAGCTTGTGCTATGTTTTGATAGGAATTTTATGTTTATGTTATCCATCTTCTGATAAATGATCTCATACTTGTCATGCTCATTTTTAACCCTTTACTTTCCACCCTACACTACATTGACAACCTCAAAGTGTCACTGAATATACCTGTCTTTCCCCTTTGTATCCCTACAACTGAAATATTTTGAGAAATGACCTATTTTCCTTGACCTCTCCTCCTGATCCAGCTAAGCCCTAAATTTCAAAACCCTAGAGCTCAATACCTAGCCTAATATATTTTTACCCTCTCTTGTCACCTTGTTGGATGTGAGATTAGAGAGAGAACACTCTATGATTTGGTAGGGTTATCTACCAAATCCTAAGTGATTCGAGATTACCTCCTTTGGTCTCCTTCTTAGCCATGGGACACTGTGGAGGATAACATTTTTGGCAACGTTGTCAAGGACACGAAAGATCATATTTTCTCTGGGTGAGAACGACAAAGATCAGATTTGATTTTTGATGGTGGAAAATGTTCGGATACATATCAAGGCTGAAACATTGATTTTGAGATTCAACAAGACGATGAGCTTAGTGAAAAGAGTCACCTTCACTAAGTGGGCCCGCAGGCTATTTTTGGCGCGAAGCCTATTTTTAGACATGTCAATCATATTCTATGAGTTGCAGCATGCTATTTGTGGATGGTTGGTCAAGTTGGAAAAATAGATGGAGTTCTATTTTTAGACATATTGGGCAGAATCTATTTTTAGATTGCCAGTCTAAAAATAGATATGTCGAATATTATTAGCTCTTAATAGTATTTGGACTCCAAACATTATATTATTCTCTTGGAACACTTCAGTTAAGTGCACATATGTGGCACAACAGTTGACACAAGGAATTACACTATTCCTGAGGGTTTACTAGAGCTAATGCATGGAGGAATTCAGTTAGAACTCATGTGACAGAGTTTGGTGGAGTTGTAGAAGTAGTTGGTGGAGTTGTATTTAGTTTAACTCAGTTAGACTCAATTGAGCTAGTTATATCTAGTCTAACTGATTGATACACTAGTGAGAGTGGTGTGAATTAATTAGTTAATTAATTCACTAAATAATAACTCATTAATCAACTGAAGAATACATCAGTTAACTACAGTGCATGGCATTTTCAGTGGAGACCAGTGGAGAGATAGGTGAAAGAGCAAGTGTGACTATCAGTTGTGACTATAGTGATGCATTGATTGCATCCAACACTCAGTTGAGATGCCAATGAGGATTGTGCAGTGCAAGCTTGGTGAATTCGAGTTCATTCAGAGCCATTCTTTAGCAAGGATTGTGTAGTAGAGGCAGGCTAGTAGGTGACAAAGATCGGTGCATGGATTTGCAAGATCGGGCCTGATTAGTAGCAATTGTATTGTACTAAGAGCTTGATATGATCAGCTTTGTATGAGGATTGTTACATGATCTCTATGACATATATTATATACAAGTAGTTGGGGTTTTTAGCTTTAGGCTTTCTCGTTAAACAACTGTGTTAATGTGTGTGAATTTTTATTATTTCATGTGTGCATTGCAATCTTGATTTAAAATCCACAGATGATCAATGGTGGAATAGATTCTGTATTTTGCATGAAGTTAAAATAGTGTGAGATCAAGATAATCTTCGACATATAACACATAAGTTATATAATTTCTACAATTCACCTGTAAACTCCAATCAACTTCAACTTGATCCAAAGACTCCACTGGAAATAGGATCCAGAAATCAGGGTTTCATTGGTAATTTCACTAGCCTACGAATTAGTAGCTGAAGAATCACGGTTCTATTGTCTCAAGATGGATTCAATGGCTAGAAGGTATGCTCCTATGAATTGAGCTGATATCCTTATTTTTTTTAATAGAATACCTCGCATAGATTGGAAAACAGATCTGCCTAGGTCTAGAAATGAAAAAGATGACAATGCTACTATACATTTCATTAAATTTTGTATACATGTACATAGGCTAGGTTTGCAGTTTCCTGAGGATTGTTTGATGCAGATGTTCATGGCAACCTTAGAGGATGATGCCAGGTCATGGTATGATGGATTGCCTGCTGCTAGTCTATATTCACTTTAAAATTTTCATGTAGCATTTTGTGACAATTATAAGTAGCATTATCCTTCTTTATTGCTGATAGAGAATTTATGTGGAAATTTTGAGCGCCTTTTTCAGTTCATAGGGATCGATATTGATGATATTGAAGAATATCTATTTGAGGTTTCCCTGCATCAAGACGAAAGGTTAGAAATTAGTTATGAAAATTACGATCCAGTAGATGTTTATCCTTTGGATGTAAATGAAATTCAACAATATTTCAATAATGATAATCATATTCCATCTTCTAAGTTCAATAATAATGAACAACGGGTTTTCTCTCTTAAGATTGATGACATGTTAACAACAAAGACTGAATATTATCAGAGAGGTTACCAGAATGCGCTCAGCTTAGTGCAGAGGCAACATAATTTGAGAAACATAAACGTTCCTATCACTTCAAGTACAAAGAGACCAACTTCTCCAAAGGATACTCAACCCCAAGAAACAACCTCTATAATTTAATAGTTGCGAAATCACCAAAAAATGTATGAAGAGAGCCATTAACTTGTTTTTTCATATTATTATTTCTCTGGGTGTTTATTTCAAGATCATGTTTGTGAAGAACAAGATGATTTTTCTGATGAAATGAATGAACAAGGATCTCTACACATTATGGCAGAGAATAAACATCAAAAATTGTAAGCATATGATGAAGAGGAGAGCTACAATAAAGTAACAGTTGTTTTAGAGCCTCTTGCACATGATGATTTTCCTCAAGAGATAGAATTAGAGTTGCTCATACTTGAGGAATTTATATCCAACACTAAGCTAGCAGAAAGTCATACTTCCCTATGCCTTCCTATGGATCAACAACTAAGTTTTCTTTCAAATCAAAATGAAGGGTGTGTTTGTGTTTCTTTTGGATCTCATGACAAGGTAACAGTTCAAATTATTGAGGATCCTTTTACTAATTTGCTACAGTTAGCATTGAAGATGTATTTTCTTGTATTTATGTATCATGACCACATCTTCAGTGGACACTTATAGTTTCCTAGCTTTTGTTTTTTCTGCCTGCTCAAGGAACTTGTGAGCATGATTCAAGTAAGTATCCATTTGCTAGATTGATTACAATGTAAGGATCACTTCACATCATTTATATATATATATATATATATATATATATATATATATATATATATATATATATATATATATATATATATATATATATATATATATATATATATATATATATATATATATATATATATATATATATATATATATATATATATATATATGTGTCTATATGTGTATATATGTATATATATGTATATATATGTAGATATATATATATATATATATATATATATACATATATATACATATATATATATATATATCTTTAGCAGGTGGGTGGTTATCATCAGGACTTGAAGCCCAAAGTGACGGCCTTAAGATCCCGATGGTCTGCTACCATAAGTAAGTTCAGTTATGATCTAGGTGGATATCGGTGACCATCCACCTATATCATTTGGACCCACACCATCAATTCTTGCAGCTTTTCACATTCAGCACCACTTACTATTTTTAGCAGGTTTTCGAGTCCTGCACTCCCGGAGCCGTTTTTGGGTCTTAATGATCCAAGTAGATTTTGGTGGTCACCCACCTATTCCACTTGGGGCCCCATCTCTTTCAGTTTTTCAGTTTCGGCACAACTTACTATTTTTAGTAGTTTTTTGGGTCCTGAACTTCCGGAGCCGTTTTGAGGCCCTAAAAGACGTTTTATGGGCATCGTTTGTCTAGCAAATATGATTATGTTCCGAAATTGATATTGGTGGTGACATTTTTAGTCCTCAGATAGATCTTTCTAATGATGTATCATGTGCGTCAAACAGAGATAGTATGCCAAAGTTACGTCCCCGAGAAGTTGAAACACCAATTTACCCAAACGGGGCCCATAGTTTTGGCGCTTCATCTCCTAGGGTTAGGTTTTTGGATGTTTAGATTTCTCCATTGTTTCTCCATAATAAATAGGCCCTCGAGCCTCTTGTAACATAGTTCGAGTGCAGCCTTCACATCTCTTCCTAGATTAGCTACCAACACCTAACTATTTTACAATGAAGCTCAGAGTATGGATAATGGAGAACACAAATGTCAAAAAACTAACCTAGAGATTAAGCATAAAACCCGTTTGGGTGGTCCCTGCCCGAAAGAACGTAACTTTAGCATATTATCTGCAGTGCACATTATGCATCATTAAAGGTCTCAATATACAAAATGTCACCCATAGTGTGTGAATACGGAGCAGGATCATATTTTCTGGACAACGATACTAACTTTAGTATCAATTTTAGAACTTATAAGCGACTCCGAGATAAGACGAAACTACTAAAAATAGTAAGTTGCTTAGCCCAAGCTGAGAAGACAATGTGGGGCCCCAAGGTGGAATAGTGACCACCAATATCCACGGATCATTAAGACACACTAATGGCCGAGGAGTGGGGCTATCTGCCGATTTAACTGTGTGAGTAACTCTTGCAAATGGTGTCAAATGGAATAGGTGGATGGTCACCAATATCCACCTAGATCATTCCTCCCTCCTTCGTAGGTGGTTTTTGAGTAAAAATCAGTTTTTTTTTCACTTGGTCCTTTGAGTATCCAATGTTTTATGGATGAGGCTACCTCATCTACGGTATTCTTGATACCTCATAAAGGAGCTACCATCCCCAGCTAGAGCCAATGTTAGTGTCTATGAGTCACCAGTGATCAAATTTGCTCTTTCATATGGCTGATGGGGTCTTAGGTCAAATTTTATATTTTCAAATAGGTTTTCAAATAAAATTTGATCATTGGTTGGTGTGTCTAGGTCACTGATACTCCCTCCACCTACTCAGAAGTCTTCATCTCTCATCATGGTCATGTTTTCATTCAAGTGTCTTAGGTCATGAAATGGTTAATATGTCATCATTTAGGTCATGGTCTAGGTTTTCATATGACATGTCATCATAATTTCATTCATTTAAAATAAATAAAGAGTAATTTTCATCACTTGAGTAACAAAAGGAATAAAGGTAAAGGTAATATTTCATTTCACAAAATATCATGTTGCAGTCACATCACATCAATTTTTCAAAAATGCCAATAATTTCACCTCCATGACATAAGTAAAAATATGACCTCCGGCATATAAAGACCATTCAAAGAATTATAATTTTTTATTTCATCCTCATAAGAGCTCCTCTCCACCATCAAATTGCATTCTGACCCTCAGAGCAACCAAATTCCTCCTTGAAAACCTAAATTATCCTCCTACGCTACACTTCTGGCATCCATTGCTGCATTTTTGAATTGGAGGCAAAGAAAAAAGATATATAAGGTTCCATCTCAACAATTTAAGGCTTCTAGTGCCTTTTGGACAAGTATCAGTTGGCACTCTTCTCTTGCATCTATCTTCTCAAAATTTTCAGTGAATTTCCCTCTCCTAGGGTTTTCACTGCGTTTCTCATTTCCATGTGAATTTGTTTCAAATCAATGGTTAAACCATAATTTTCCTACTCCCCTACACTCACTTACACCTTTCACACTTCCCTAAAAGACTTCCCTCAGCTATTCCCCTTCATCTCCTACATGTACTTACAAACCCTAGCCTAGGCTGCCCCATTAACAGTTTCCTAGGCTAGGACTATGATTTTGTCATTTTCACACCTTCCCCTCATTGTTTTTAAGAATTATCACTTCCCTACACTCCCTAACATCTATCCTTATCCCCTAAATTTTTCCCATAAATTTACACACTCCCTAATCCGTTCATTCCTTTCCTTCAACCAAAGTCCCTTATCCCATGTTTTCACAGTCATACCCTCTCCCTTTCCTTCCCACTTAGCTAGGGTTTTAAATCATGGAAACTGGAAATAACGACAGTGAGAATAAAAATTATAATAAGGGTGATACAGTGTATAGGTATGAGCCATTACAGGTCAAAGAAATCATGGTCTCACCTTTCATTAGGAAATCCTTTGAGGATGTGGGATGTCTAGGTTTTTGTGAAAAGATTCAACAAGCAGGTTTCCACGCTCAATTGACAAGCCTCTTTTCTCCACTTTTAAGAATTATCAGGCCAGGGTAGCATGGATGAACTTCATGGTATTAGCAGAGGTGATTGGAATAAATTTTAGATTTTTTGTGATCATTTTCTAGGGTTTACATCACACACAGGGATAGTTCTACTTCAAATTTAGTTTCAGTAGTAAGGAAGATGAATTTGACAAAATTGAAATATTTTTTTGTAAATAATAGACCAAGGAACAAAAACATCCTTCAGTTTATGCACAGGTGTTGTGATTTGATATAAATTCCCAAAATACAGTTGCTAGAGGTCATTTGTTGCACCTTTGGACAGGTTTAATTGAAGTCAATTTTTCAGTGGCTTGGAGCAACGGTTTGTAGTGTTTGATGAATCCATTGTGTATAATACGTCCTCAAATTTCCAACCAGACTACTTGAACCCCAAAACCCCTCTATTAAGGCTTACAAACACCCTCTAAAAGACCATGTTTTGATTCTGTTGGGAGCACATTGTGCTTCTGCAATTTTTAATGACCAACTTCAAACTTGTATTCGAAATAAATGGAAAAGAATTTTTTTAAACGGTAGGAGGTTTGCGTTCATAACATACCACCAAAAAAAAAAAAAAAACCTCTCAGTTTTGAAAAAATATTTATTTTTAGAGAGGTATTGCTCCACCTTTGATCCCTATGTTTGCATAAATTTTTGGCATATTTTGAAGTTTTTGGAAATTTTGTGATGTACAGAAGTGCAGAAAGCTCACACTGCACTTCTTCCTAAGGGAATTAAATGAGGAAAATAATATATGTATTAATCTATTATGACCTTTACATATCTAATATATACTTGGGTTTCCATTTCAGCTTGCAGTTTCAGAGGAAAAGTCAAAATACATGCTAAAAATCATGTGTCTGCCACATTCTTTACCCCCTCGCTGCGCTTCTACAGTAGTCTTGGGAAAAATGATTTTTAGAAACCTTGGAGAGGTTTTTTTTCAAGCTTGAAGGTTCAGAGGGTAAGAATACATCCCGGGATTTCCAAATATACCTTCATTTCAGAAAATGGATGAAGAAAACCCACTCAAAAGAGCCCTCAAACTTCACCCCACGCTTCAATCAAATTCACTGCACTTCTGAAGGAATTCACTGTGTTTCTGTTAGCAAGTGAAATTTTCGAATTTCTTTGGTTAAAGTAAATGTTTGGTGATGTAATTAATTTTCTTAGGTATTTTTATGATGTAATAAAATGTAAAGGAGATGTTAAATGTTAAATTCATGTAGATTCATGCTCATCAAAGCTTGTAAAGTCAAAGTGAATCAGTTAGGGCTAAATTGGGAGTTAGTTCTAACATCCCTAGTTTTAGGTTTAGTTGGATAAATTGATGTAAATTGTTCCTAACATGATGGATTCAACCCCTGAGAGAGGGGAATGTGTTTTTTGGTCTATATGTAGCCCTGATTTAGTTGAATCAAAGGTTGGACATCAGAGAGTAGAAGGCTTGGAGCTTGTCTACATCATCGTTTAACAGGAAATTAATAGGTCAGTTGCAGCTATTATATAGGATTCTTGTGGTATGATTTTGTGACAGTGTTTTTCTTCTGTAAATCACTTTAATGAATGTCTAGTTATCCTTATTTACATATATTTTCTTTCAATGATATTCCTATGAGTTGTTAAACAAAATTCTTAAGCTTATGCCCTGTTTTGATAGGAATTTCATGTTTATGTTATCCATCTGCTGATATATGATCTCATGCTTGTCATCCTCATTTTGAACCTTTTCTCTTCCACTGTACACTACATTGACAACCTCAAAGTGTCACTGACTATACCTGCCTTGCCCCTATGTATCCCTGCAGCTGAAATCTTTTGAGACCTGACCTAGTTTCCTTTACCTCCTCTTCTGATCCAGCTAAACCTTAAATTTTGAAACCCTAGATCTCAATACCTAGCCTAATATGTTTTTACCCTCTCCATTCACCTTTTTGGCTATGATATCATAGAGAGAGCCCTCTCTGATTTGGTATGGCTAACTACCAAATCCTAAGTGGTTCGAGGTTACCTCCTTCTGTCTCCTTCTCAGCCTTGGGACACTGTGAAGGAGAACCTGGGGAATGGAATTCATTTATAGGGAGGCTGGAGAGGTTAAGGATCCATAGAAGATGTAGGAAGGTCCATTTCTTAAAGGGAAAGTCCTTAAAAGAAGGATCGAGGACTCAAAATGGGAGAACTAAACTCAATCTTCAACCAATTGATACCAGACTTTCGTTCTCAAGACTTCTAGAGGAAGAAGCTTATGCTCCACTTTTGGAGAACCTGCATGAAGAGGTCCAGCACGACTTTTAACTTTAATTCCCACGCTTCCAGTGTTGTTTACAATTTGCACACGGGGTGACAAGTGCGAGGCCATACAGGAGAGAATCGAGTTGGGAATGAAAATTAGGGTTCTTTACAAGCTTTCTCCATAATTGTTGTAATGAATTAGTTCTCCATTTATTCAGGGATGTTTTGAGCACGCTATTCATGGTGAATATTTTTTCATTGCTTTTGTCGCTTTGCGACATTTTTGACATGAGTGACACAAAGGAAGACACTTTGGATAGGGAATATGGAATGCAACAAAATATTGTGTAACTGAAAGCATGGTATATTGCATTCTAATGTAAACCATATGACATATCAAGGAGCATCATACTAAGAAAGTAATGATTGACAAGATTATGGAAAGTAAAACATGATTTTTATTATTGATAAATTAAAGAGGGAAGCATAAAACCAGTGCCTTGATGTTGGAGGCCTCCTTCAAGATGGGTTCCCAAGTCCAAGCCAAAGACTTCAAGAACTCCTTCTCCTTAGAATTTTGGCAGCGTTTAGGCACATTCGAGCACTATAAAGGCAACCAAAAATGGCCAACCATTTGGGGAAAGAATGGAATTCATTTATAGGGAAGCTAAAGACGTTGAGGATCCATAAAAGAAGGAGGAAGGTCCATATCCTAAGGGGAAAATCCTTAAAGGTAGGATCAGGGACTCAAAATGGGAGAACTCGACCCAATCCTCAACCAACTGATACCATAATTTCATTCTCGAGGATTCTAGTAGATGAAGTTTCTACTCCCTTTTTGGAGAACCTGCCTGAAGAGGACCAACACAACTTTTTACTTTAATTCCCACGCTATCAGCGTTTTTCACAACTCATGCACAAGGTGACAAGCGCTAGTCCTTGGAGGAGAGAACCGTGTTGGGGCTAAAAATTAGGGTTTTTTACAAGCTTTCTCCAGAATCATTGTAATGCATTGACTCTCCATTTATTTAGGGATGTTTTGAGCATGTTATTCATGGTGAATATGTTTTCATATCTTTTGTCATTTGGATAAATTTGTGGCATGAGTGACATAAAGGATGAGACTTTGGATAGGGAATAGGGAATGCGACAAAATATTGTGTAACAGATGCCCCCAAAAGCATGAACAAAGAATGAGAAGTGATGGTTGAGATGCTTTATCAATCTAGGCAAGGACTTTGTAAAACCACCGTCAAGAGAGCTGCAAATCAAACATGAAACAATATGTGACATCTTTGATATAAATAGGCTTGATAGGACAGTACTTAATAGGCATCAAATAACACATGAATCCACAACATGGGTGCAACCACCCGATGAAACAGGATCATATCTATGGATCCACAGTATGGGCGCAACCATGATTATAGAAGGCATCATATATACAATGATGAATTTTCCATGCAGCCTGGATTCGAATAGATGTGATCTAGGGTCTTCATCTCTGTCTCGATCCATCCAACCTATGAATCTAACCATGTGAATATATGTGTCGATGTCGAACATGGTAGAAACCACCTGATTACTGGTAAATGAAGTAAATCGTTAACAAGCACGAGATAAACCACCAATAATGGTGATGGCCCTCAAGGTACAACAACACAATATACAATCATGAATAAGAGAGTTGAAGTCGAATGCGTGTAGAATCATTTGATCGAAGGCCAATCATGTGAACCTGTCGTCGAACATGAAGAACTTTCCATTGAGGCATGCAAGTTTGAAGGTACTGAAAGAGAGTTTATAGATCAACTTCTCAGATAATGAGAAAATGTCGACAGGAAGAGATCCATCGAAGGAGGGCCATAATGTTTCCCACATCATCAACACGAGACATTTGATTTCTCAAGGTAGATATGAATGATTCAATATTTTTGCAGAGAGGGTCAGATAAGTATGAAAGGTTTGGATCTTGCAGATAGAACTTCTCTTGAAGATATCGACAACACAATCTCGGAGCTTGGCAATGTTTAACTCAAAATGGGATCAATGGTCATAGTGAAAATAGGATATGATCGAATGAGAGGCAAATGGATTTCCCAAATCCAGGAAGGCAAGTGACGAAGAGAGGATAACCCAAACCCGACACGAGATGCAGATAAGTGTCACGTTCAAGAGCGACATGTTACCTTTAATACAAAATACAAGAAACATATACTTCCATTTTTCGCCATTATTTATAGTGAGTACCTCTTTATTTTTTATTGCAAGATTGAAGAAGATACCATATGCTTAGCATATAAGTTCACCCTTTAGATGAATCCATCCTAGTAAATTTAACGAGCCCTATGAAGGAGTACCTTGGTCTCATCATAATGACAAGTCCCGCGTCGTTTAAGTTTTATGAATCCGACAGAGGGGTAACTCAATATATTTTTCATATTTAGGGAGTTTGAAAAAGAGAAGGAAAATAAAACTCCAAAGGTCCCTTTTCATAGATATTCCCTTGAATCCGAAAAGGTAGAAAATAATATTTGAGAGAACCTCTTAGTCATGTTTGACTAAGGTATTCATTTTTCGTAGTCAATCTCAACCTGAAAAAGGGTTAAACTTATACTTAGACGACGTCAATTCATTTACTTTAATGAGCTCGAAACGACAAGTGCTTGGCAATATTTTCATATTTTGGGAGTCTGAAAAGGGATGAAAAAGGACTCCTCATAAAGGAACGAGTGGTATAAAATGTAGTAACTTGTTTCGGTGATGATGGAACTAATTAGAACAAGTAAATGTCAAGAGGTTGGCTAACAAGACCACTCATTGTAGCGGTTCCACAAGAAAGGGTAAAAACCAAGTGAAATCCTATGATCAGTCAAGCAGAGGGTGATGATGGAATGAAAAAACCAAGGTTCATTTGGTAGAAGAGGATGATAAAAGGGAAATCACAAGAGGCGGGATGAGAATGGTTTCATTTTTACAGAAGCTTGAAACATGGGAAACTATGCTTGAAACTGGTTTCATTTTTACACAAGCTTGAAAGAGAGACAAACTTTGCTTGGAATAATTTTGCATGCCCCCAGAATAATGACTCAATTCGAGGTACATGCCCCCTAAGCTTCATTTCATTCACCTAAGAAGACTATTGGCTACTAACAGGTGGATGGAATGAAGGTTCATTTACGAGATCAAGTGAAAGACTCGATTGGGAATTTATGATATGTTAATCAAAGACTCGAATTCAAAGGGGATTCGTTTCATTTTTAAATGAGCTTGACACAGTAAAATAATTATGCTCATAGGGACCTATTTCATTTTTTAACGAGGTTGACATAGTAAAATAATTATCCTCATGACACCTTGTTTCATTTTTTAATGAGCTTGACACAAGAAAAGGAACTTTGCTCTGGACACCTTGGTTCATTTTTTTAGGAGCTTGACACGAGATAAGGAACTCTTCTCTGACACATTGTTTCATTTTTAAAGGAGCTTGACATAAGATAAGGAACTATGATCTGACACCTTGTTTCTTTTTTTAACGAGATTGACATAAGAAAGGGAACTCTACTCCAGGGATCTTGTTTCATTTTTTAAGGAGTTTGACACAAGAGAATGAACTATGCTCTAGAGACCTTGTTTCATTTTTTAAGGAGATTTACACAAGATAAGGAACTATGATTTGGCACCTTGTTTCATTTTTTTAACAAGTTTGACACAAGACAAGGAACTATGCTTCAGGAACCTTGTTTCATTTTTAAGGAGCTTGACACAAGAAAAGGAACTCTGCTCCAAAGACCTTGTTTCATTTTTTAAGGATCTTAACACAAGAAAAGTAACTTTGCTCCACAAACCTTGATCATGGCCCATAGGAGGTCACCGCTTCCAAGAGGTTCTCATCAAATGGGAGAAAAACCCTTTTGAAATTAGGGTTTGATGCCCCCAGTACATGATGCATTATATCACTAACAATATCATCAGTAAACACAGGCATGGAATAGGTTGCCACATAATTAACTTGTGGCGGGGATGATACCACTTACATGTAAGGACAATTTAGGGATTATGTTTGACTAGGATTCATATTAGGGCCAATGAATGAAAGTTGATCAATGGTCACAATTCTTCCTTCATGTGGGAAACACATCACATAAAAGAGAGAAGAGACAAGAGCTCCCTTGACATAAATATATTCACGACCAAGGAGTAAGTTAAAGTACAAGGGACTTTAGACAACCATTGTGTCTATATAGACAAAATTTCCTCTAAAAGTAATAGGAAACTTAGGGAGGATCCCTAATGGTTGACTGGTGCCTTTGTTAAAAGCCAACAGATTCTGGGTAACGGGCACAAGCTACAGAGAACACAAAGATTTCCAAGTAGTCGAGGACATAATACTAGCATATGTGCCTTCATCTGTTATTGTGCTAGGTACAACCACATTATAAGCTTGTACTATTATCTGAAAGGGCATGTAAGAAGGAAGATGATATCCTTCCAGTTGACTCCAATCAAAGGAAGCGACCATACTACTTGGAGGGGGTGTCAAGGGAATGAAAGAATTTCCCCCTTGTGTTACGAGAATGGGAGGATCACCCTCATGTACCATGGGAATGAGAGGATTTCCCTCCAATTCATGGGAATTTGAAGAAACAAAAAGAACCTGAGTGGTATGGAGTTCACTCAGTAGAAATTTTAATACAAATTATGTATTTCTTGTATTCTCTTGATATAACAATTATATGCCACTGTTAAATACAGAATCGCTTCTAAAAAAATCTTTGCGGAATTTAAAACACGGTCGCCAATTGCAATATCATGAAGAAAGATCAATCACACATAATGTAGATTTTTTTACAAGGAAAGCATAAAGCTAAAAGTGCCACTATCATATATTATGTATATATCATGTATCATGAAATAATATCATACAAAACTCTAATCCAAGAGCTCTTAGTACAATATACAATTGTCTCACACTGTCATACAAAAATTGGCAAATTCATGTGCCAATTTACTACCTCCAAACAGCCTACCTCCACTGTGCAAGCCTAGTTGATGGAAATCCCTGAATGAATGGAATCCTGCTTGCCTTGACTGCACAATCCTCATGGGCACATAAATGTGTGTGTGGTTGCATGAGTGCACCCACTAATGTCACAACTGATAGTCAGACTGTCCCTTTCACCTACATCTCAACTGAGTCTCCACTGTATTTGACATGCATGTAGTTAATAGTAGTAAATATTCAGTTGCATGTGAGACCATTGATCTCTCACTAGTGTATCTTTAGTTACAACTAGCACAACTGAGTTTAACTCACTTAACTGAGTTAAAATAATTTACAACTCACATAACTACACATCCAAATCTGTCACAACTTCAAATCACTCAGTTACAACTAATTCCACTTGCATGTCCCACCAACCAACCTTTGAACTCGAATTTCCTATAGCTAACTGATTTGCCACTTCAGTTAACTATTTCCAAGTGCTCATTGAGAATAGATTATTGTTTATTGTCCAACTAATATTAAGGGATAATAATATTCGACTTGCATCTATAAATAGACATGCGACCTATAAATAGAACTCGCACATACATCTATAAATATACCATCATCTATAAATATAATTTTCTCATACATCTATAAATAGACCTCCACCTAAAAATAGACTGAGACTCCATCCTAGTGTAGGTGCTTAATTTTCATTGTGATCTTCTTATTGAATCTCAACATACTCTCTATGGGAAAGTTATGATCAATTGAAGGTGGAATCAGGTCAACTGTATTCTTGACCAATGGTTGGTCAAGAATGAACTCATGGGATTCACTTTCGGAGAGAGTGGGATCGACCAGAGATGAATTCTAGTCAATCACTTGATCACCTAGTGGAGGATCAAAGGAAAGATTCTGATAGCCAACAGGAAGGCGGGGCTGAGAAGTTGTAAGGTTTTTCAATACTTCAGAGGCTTCCTCCACATAAGGACAAAGGTGAAAGGGATGATGCCTTTCACATAAATTACAGGGAAATTTGACTTTACCCTTTTTCCCATGGGTTTTACTATCACTAGTTGAGGTTTTGTCACCAACATGATCTCCAGAGGCTGGTGACGAAGGCCGATTTGAGTCGGTGGACCATACTTCTAATATCCTAGGAATGCAAGGACAATCCCTAAGAAGGTGGTCATCCTTACATAACTTGTAAGGGGATTTGACTTTGTGGGACTGAATGGAAGATTTTTCAATATCAGTTGCATGAGTAGCAATGGTTGCTTGGTTTCCCCCTTTCTTATTTTTCCTCTTTTTCTTCGTCCTCTTATTCTTCTTCTTAGCTTCTTGGTTACTAGAATCCAAAGTTTCACCAAGAGAAGAGGAAGAATGGAGTGAAGAAAAAGGCAAAGAAGGCGAGGGGTCAAATTTAGGATCCATATGAGGTTGACATTGTTCAGTCAAAGGCGAACTTGGTTGAGAAGCAACTTGGACATTTAGAACCATGGGGGTTGAAAATAACCAAATTGGAAAACTAATGGTTAATCCTGGGGGGGACATCATCTCCATATAGGGAGCACCAACATTTCCAAAAGAAGGAAAAGTACCAGGATTCCCATCTGAAAGGATTCCTTGAATGGAAAACTCAAGAACTATTTCCATTACGCTCAACCTAAGATCTAATAAGGAGTCATGCATGGGTAAGATGTTATTTCATGGAAAATTTAATTTAGAAGTTAACAACAGAATAAATCAAAAAGGGGTAATCTAGGAAAAAAGGGTCTACCAAGGATCTGTGAACTACAGAATACCTCTTGGCGAACCAAGTATGGGCAGACAATCTCCCCAAATTTTTTGTTCAGTGTATCACATTTACAAGGTTGTCAACTCGATTATCTATGGCAGGATAGAGGGCCTAGTGGGGGCTCCAAAAATTTATGCAACGATACGTGGGAGTGTAGTCCATAATAGTGTTGTATAATGCATAATTGTTTGATGAGAGCGTTCCCATATACTTACCATGCGTGGATCACCTCTAATATGCTCGAAATTACTGGAGAACGTTCCTATACATTTATGTATGGGGAACGATATATCACCCTCGGAATGCAAGGTAAGCAGTTAACAATAGCTTCTACACTTTACGACATCAGAACACGTCTCTAGCCTAGACCTCTAAATGTTTGTGTTAATTCCAAATGATCCTTAGGTTCATTGAGGTAAATTTTAAGTTGATCTTGATTTACATTTTAGTTTTAAGGCTCAAAGATCGATGTCACCTGAACACCTAAGATGCAACTAATATGAGAAAAAGACTCCTTCCAATTTGATGAACAAGAGTTAGTTAATGGAAGAGTTTCAAATAGTGATGCAGCAAATAATAATGCAAAAAAAATATCTTTCCTAACTAGATATGTCACTTTCACTTTTCAAAGTCAATTCAAAACATTAAAAGAATCCAAACCATGCAATGTAATCTATGCACAATTCCTCTGAAAAATATGCAAACGTAATTTATGCACAATTTCCTTTTTATTTCGATGAACAAGAATACACTCAACTCTATTTTCAATTTTAAATCACTAAACAATGTAATCTATGTTCAATGATAAATCTCAAAATGACTTTTCAATTCAATGTAATGTAATGCACGTTACGAAAAGTAAACTTTGAGATGAACTAAATCAATGCAAAATCGATTTATTTTATGGTCTCAAAAGAACTAATATTGCTCAATCAACAAAGAAACAGTATTCCTTCCAAACATACAAGCAACAAACAATGATTTTAAATTACTCAAAGAATCAAAGACCCAACCAAAATTTCACTTTTAAAACTTCAAGTATGGGATGGACTTTCAGACACCACAAAGAAACTAACACCGAGTAGACAAAATTTGATGCACACAGAGCAGGAGGATAACTTAAGAGACTAGGTTACACTAGGCCTTTTAGGAGAAACCCTAAAAAGTCAAAAAATTAAAAACCACACTAATTTACATAGAAAAATCCGTGTTGACAGGGTCTTCAACGCTACTTTACACAAAAAAAACTTGTGTTGGTCTACGAAACTGGACCAACACTGGAAGACAGTGGAAGACAGGGTCTCTAGCGCGATTGTAGTTACAAATATTTGTGCTAGAAATAGGACTGTCACTGGAAAAACACGCGCTGAGTGGGAAAGGATTAGGAAAAACAAAAAAAGTTTGAGCAAAAACATAGACCTGATACCCTAAAACACAGACTACTCAGAGTGCAGACTCAAAAGCAATCAAAATGGAGTGTCGTTCAACGGTTGGACAAACTAAACAAGAAGGAAAAATACAAACGGAGGACTAAAAAGGCTATAGTCTACCCA
This sequence comes from Pinus albicaulis, assembly GCA_034641835.2. Taxonomy (NCBI): domain Eukaryota; kingdom Viridiplantae; phylum Streptophyta; class Pinopsida; order Pinales; family Pinaceae; genus Pinus; species Pinus albicaulis. The sequence continues at coordinate 2,010,334,604 of CM076575.1, read as the reverse complement.
GCGGAGTCACCATTTTTTTATCCAGTCAATCCATTATACGAATAGAAGCAATCCCTCTAGCCCAATGAGTGTGTCTAGTAACAAACGAGACAAAAGCAAGAAAACTTTCCTAGCTCAAATGAGAATGACATGAGAGAGGAAGGTGGCCTACCTCGCTCCTATGAGGTTACTTGTCGATGTTAATCTTGATCTCATTACTTCCAAGCTTGCTCCTTTTTATTCCTTTACGTAATAATACCTGCAAGAGAGATAAAACAACGAAAAAAAAAAAAAAATCATAGTATATTTAATTCTAATGTAAGCCATATGACAGATCAAGAAGCATCATACTAAGCAAGTAATCATCGATAAGCTTATGTAAAGTAAAACATGCTTTGTATTATTGATAAATTAAAGAGGGAATCACACAACCAGTGCCTTAATGTTGGAGGCCTCCTTCAGGACAGGTTCCCAAGTCCAAGCCAAAGACTTCAAGCACTCCTTCTCCTTAGAATTTTGGCAGCGTTTAGGCGCATTCGATCACTAAGGAAACCAACAATGACCGACCATTTGGGGAAAGCATGGAATTAATTTATAGGTAATATGAAGAGGTTAAGGATCCATAAAAGAAGGAGGAAGGTCCACATATTAAAGGGAAAATACTTAAAGGTAGGATCAAGAACTCAAAATGGGAGAACTCGACTCAATCCTCAACCAACTGATACCAGAATTTCATTCTCGAGGCTTCTAGTAGGCAAAGCTTCTTCTCAATTTTTGGAGAACCTGCCTAAAGAGGACCAGTGTGACTTTTCACTTTAATTCTCGTATTGTTAGCGTTTTTCACAGGTTATGCACAGGGTGACAAGCGCTAGTTCATGGAGGAGAGAACAGCATTGGGGCTATAAATTAGGGTTTTTTACAAGATTTCTCTTGAATTGTTGTAATGCATTGACTCTCCATTTCTTTAGGGATGTTTTAAGCATGATATTCATGGTGAATATGTTTTCATATCTTTTGTCACTTTGCAACATTTTTTGCATGAGTGACACAAAGAATGACATTTTGGATAGGGAATAGGGAATGTGGCATTGTGTAACATAAATTTTACATGAAGTTATGGGCATTGGCTTGAGTCCTGGCCTTGAAAAAGTGGCACAAAATCCAAGGTCGTTGGCACAGATCTAGCTAAAAAATTCCACAGTCATTGGCTCGCCCTTGATTTGGAAGCAACTGGAGGCCTAAAGTCGCATTCCTGGCTTATCAAGGGAGCGACTGGGGTGTTAGACCAGTGAAAATTTATGTTTCCTCAAGGGTTGGTCACCTGGAAAGGTTGGTTGGCTCGTGGAGGTTCTGTAGCATGTGCAGAAGGTCAATTTGGTTTTATTTTGTCGGTTCCACTTCCTTAACTATACATGGGAAGTTGAATCACATCATAGTAGCCTCTTGTCACATTTTTACCCCAATGGACCAAGTAGCTTGGGTAAATGTGGAAGGAGGGTGTTACAAAGTGGTATAAGAGTGGGTTTCATTCTCTGTAGGTGGTGTTTGGCTTTCATTCTCTTTGGGGAATATTTGATACCACAGAGCACGGTTCACAGGCCCTTAGACTGGATGGGTGGTGTGTTGGGCATGTATTAATGTTGATTACATATGTGTTCCTTATACTTATGTTCTATGTGCTTGTTGCATATGCATGGTGGTGTTCATGGTTGCAGTTGTGTCTCCATGTGAAATTTGATGGTGTTGTTGTGGAATGTGTTTTCATGAGTGTATGATTGGTTATGCATTGTTTATGCATGTTGGTGTTACATGTTGTTAAGCATACATTGATATGGTTGTAGTTGTCATGCATGAGGTCATAATTTGTGGTTGATATGTTCATGCATTGATGACTGGACTATGGTTAGGATGATATCTATTTGTTGTTATGATTATATTTATACATGTATTGCGCTAATATATTTGATCTTGTAAATGAGATATCCTCCCCTAACTCTACTGAGGTATGTTAATTATGTTTATATTTTGGTTTAAAAGACATGGTATATTTCCAAGGAGAAGATCAAAGATGACTAGCAAGATGGTATACCACAGTTCACAACATTATCCTTATGGATCAAATGAGCGTTGTGGTGGTGGGCACTCTTCTGACTTAGCAAACACATTAATAATTTTGAAGGCAGAAATAAGAAGTTGTAAAGCAGAAAATGACATAATCATACAGGCACAAGCGAAACAAGCAGAAGTCAATGCAGTAATCCTTCAGAGTTTGTCAAAATTACAGAGACAGGGACCACTTCATATCAGCCATGGGTAGGAAGATAGGACTAATGGAGCATATGGTAGTAGTTCTCATTGTGGGCACATGTCGAATAGGGATGACATGGTTAGAGATAGCAGGCTCTTGGATACTCTGGATAAGCAAGGTGATGGACATAAGTACTACTCTAATTATGGTTTTGACAGGAAATATGATCATCATCGTTATCATCCTTAAAGGAGGAGTAACAGAGAATATTTGTTGGATGATTTTAAGAAAGCTAAGACACCCACCTACCTTTGATGGAGATTTGAAGAAGTTAGAGGATGCAAAGGCTTGGTTACTTGGGATGAATAATTTCTTTGAGTTGCATGAGTACACAAATAATATGAAGGCCATAATAGATATCTTCTGGCTCAAATGGAAAGCAGACATATGGTGGGAATATTTCAAATGGGTAAGAGACATTAGGACAGAATACTTGAGTTGGGATGAATTAAAGAGACCCTTGAGGAAGAAGTAGTTGCCAAAAAGATACTACGCCAAAAAACCAAGGAATTATATGAGATTAAGATGGGATTGATGATAGATGAGGAGAATATGACCAAGTTCCTAGAGTTATTGAGGTATGTACCACATCTTAAGGATGAAAAGGCTAAATTTCATAGATTTTTTAGTGGATTGGCCTTAGCTTTTAGAGATCGGATTGAGTGACCCTTAGTCACTTGAGAAAGTTATTAGGAAATTGAAGCATTGTTATGAGCAGTCAAAGGGAAATATTAAGGTAAAGGTAAATGGGAGCCGAAAATAACAAGGCCTCAAAATACATAAGAGAAAGAGAATGTTGCACCATACAAGAAGTTTAACATAGCTAGATAGGGACATGGATCGTAACAACATAATAGAGGTGATGGTACAAGGAAGTTGGAGTATTGAGCATGTGGTAAGGAACATCTTAAGAGATATTTTCTGCAAAATCAATGTGGTATGACTCATATATATAGGGCACAAGAGGCGCGTACTGTTGTGGATGTTGGGAAAATCATTCCTCATATCTATGCAGCGCTCGATAACAGGCATGTAGATCACCATGCATCTATCATTGAGATGGACGACAAGATTTGTGATCAAGTTGTTTCTGTTTTGATGGACCCTGGATATAATTATAGTTATGTTAACCTTGTCTTGGTGGATAAGTGTGGTTTAAATAGATAAGTACATGTAGAATCTTGGTTAGTGCAGTTGTTAACAAATGCTCCAGTGTTAAATATTGCATATCTAGAAAAATAATTTATGGCATGTATATATGCTTGCAAGAGAGGACTTGGTGGAGTCCTTATGCAAGAAGGATATCTAGTAAACTATGAATCATGGAAATTGAATGAGCATGAGCAGAATTATGAGTTGGAAACCATCGTCCATGCATTGAATATGTGGAGGCACTATCTTCTTGGCAGTAGGTTTGTATTGATGAGGGGTCACAGTGGGTGAGATACTTTTTTGACCAGCTGAATCTAAATGTCACGAAAGATTGATGGTTGGCCATGACCAATGAGTTTGACATTGATATCAGGTACATCAAGGGTAAAGAGAATAGAGTTGCATATGCTCTTAGTAGGAGGATACAGGTGAATCATATAGCAACTATGAGTTATGATGGGACAAAATTACAGAAACAAATATTACAGGAAGGATAGTAGGATAATAGGTACATGGAGCTTAGGAAAATGTTATAGTAGAGTATAGGTATAGGTACAGGTGCAGGTGCAAGTATTGGTGCACAGGATGTGAACTATCGTCTCTCATCAGATGGATTGATCAGATTTAGGGACAGGATATATGGGTCAGACATTAGTTATCTCAAGAAGACTACCTTGAGAGAGTTTCATGTGAAACCATATTCAGGTCACCCAAGATACCAGAAGACAATGACAACATTGAATAAGTTTGTATAATTGGTCGAATATCGAGAGGGATATGGCAGATTTTATGGCTGGATTTTTGGATTGTCAGCAGGTAAAGACAGAGTGTAAACATCCAAGTGGATTGCTACAATAGATTTTGAATCTAGAGTGGAAATGGGAGGTCATTTCCATGGATTTCATCAAAAAATTTCCCCGGACATCTAGACAAAACAATTCCGTCATGGTTATAATAGACATGTTGACTGAGGTAGTGCACTTCATTTTAGTGAAGATTGTATTCAGCTACTAATGAGCACAGGTATACATCAGAGATGTGGTTAGATTGCATGGTGTTCTGAAGAATATTGTGTCAGACAGGGATGTTAAGTTCACTTCCAATTTTTGGAAGGAGATATTTGCAGGATTAGGTACAGAGTTGTCTTCAACACGACTTATCATCTACAAAGAGGTGCATAGACAGAGAACGTCAACATGATGTTGGAAGACATCTTGAGGATGTATATGATGCATCAGCAGAGGAGATGGGAGGAGTACCTTTCGTTGGTTGAGTTCACTTACAACAATAGTTACCAAGAGTCACTGAGGATGAGTCTGTTTGAGGCATTGTACGGGCGGAGTTGTAATACTTCGATCACCTGGAGTGATCCAGTGAAAAGTGTATTGATTAGACCAAACATGTTGGTAGAAATGGAACAGGAAATGCATGTAATAAATAAGAATATAAAGGAAAAAAAGGACACGAAAACAATATATGCAGATCGGAATAAGATGTTTAAGTAGTTTCAAGTTGGGGAACAAGTGTATTTACACATCAAGCCCAAGAAAATATCCTTTCCGATTGGATCATGTGCCAAGATGGCACCTTAGTTTTGTGGACCTTTTAAGATTCTTGAAAGAATTAGACCAGTAGCCTATCGACTTGCATTGCCTCCGGTAGTGAAAGTCCATGACATTTTACATGTTTGATTGCTTAAGAAGTATGTTAAAGATGTTGATCATGTGATTGAATGGTCGGTATTGTAGGTGCAGACCGAAGAAAAATTCCAGTCAGAACCACAATTTATTTTGTAGAGAAATATGCTCATGCTCTGGAACCAAGCAATTAAGCAGGTTAAAGTGCAGTGGAAGCACTTTGGTCCTAATGAAGGTACATGAGAGATGGTGGATCAGATCTAGGTTATGTATCCTTCTTTATTCGTTGGTTGAGCGAATGTCTTTGATATATATTTTGGTATATGCTTTGGTGTGATTTTTTGGTATATGTACATATGTATATGGATGTAAATACCTCCATGAGTTGTGTTATTAAGCTCCAATAAGCAGTATGGGTGTCATGTCATTATGATTGTCATGTTGTTATGTTGTTATGTTTTCATTATGGTTTGATTCTCAGCAAGTTTATCATTGTAAATACTACATCGAGCTATGTTATAAAGCTCCATGGGTAGTATGTTTTGATTTCAGAAGTATTGTTGGTTGTATGTATCATTGAACACCAAGGATGATGTTCCCTTAAGGGGGAGTGTTCTGTATCAGCAATGGTGAAAATTCCATGTAATAAAAGTTAATAAAGGAAAAATAATAGCTATGGTTATGGGACACTCATTCCAAGCCGAATGTTGGGAAAAACATCCTAGTGCGGGTGTTAATTTGGTTTATTATGGCTAACGAAATTATAAAAGGCAATGGAAAAGTCTTTGTAAAGGAAAAATGGCATTTTTTGGCAATTTATTTATGAAAATAATGGAAAATTAGGAGAAAAGGAAGGTGAAAGGTCACATGTTGCACGTGTGGAGGAAAATGAAGGAAAATAATGGAAAATTGAAGAAAATAGAGGCCTTATTAATAAATATTATTTTGAGGATCAATTGGCACCTTTTATTAGTTCAATTCTGGAGCTCTTTCTTTATTCTCTCTCTCTCTCTCTCTCTCTCTCTCTCTCTCTCTCTCTCTCTCTCTCACTACTGGAAACTTATAGTTCACAGGAGGCACAGGCTGTTTGGGATGTTGGTAAAATCATTCATTGTATCTATGCAGCGCTGGATGACAGGTAGGCAGATCACCAAACATATATCATTGAGTTAGATGGTAAGATTTGTGATTAATTTGTTTCTATTTTGATTGACGTTGTATCTAATTATAGTTATGTTAACCCTAACTTGGTGGATAAGTGTGGTTTGAATAAATAAGTACATGCAGAATCTTGGTTAGTGCAGTTGGATACAGGTAAAAAGAAGAGAGTTCATCATTGGGTAAGATAGTTTATTTTTTAACGGAATGATATGCCTATGTTAGCACATTATAATGTATTGCCTTTGGGATCATACAATATGTTGTTTGGAATGGACTGGTTGTATCTTCATAGGACTAAAGTGGATTGTTATGACAAATCCATTAAGTGCTTGGATAAAAATGGAGAACAGAGAGTCTTACAAGGTAAGAAGAAAGAAACCTAAGTTAGGATGGTGACAGTTATGCAAGCAAAGCGTAGTCGCAGAAAAGGGTGTGTGTTATTTGTAGTACATATTTATAGTGATAAAGGTAAGGAGGATGAGGATGCAGAGGTATTGAGTAGGTACCCAATTTTACAGCAGTTTCAGGATGTGTTTCCAGCAAAGATTCCAGAGTTTACGCGTCACAGCGAAGTAGATTTTTCTATTTATTTGGTACTAAGGACAACACCAACATCAAAGGCATTGTACAAAATGAGCACTATAGAGTTATTAGAGTTGAAGTTTCATTTGAAGGAAATTCTTGACAAGGGATACATTAGGCCAAGCGTATTTTCATAGGGTGCACCGATATTGTTTGTAAAGAATAAGGATGGTACTCTCAAGTTATGCATTGATTATAGGAAATTGAACAAAGTGACCATCAAGAACAAATATTCGTTGTCGAGGATTGATGACTTATTTGATCAATTGAAGGGAACAACGGTGTTCTCGAAGATTGGCTTGAGTTTGGGATACCATCAGGTACGCATCAAAGAGGGGGACATTTATAAGACAATGTTCCCTACTAGGTACATGAATTATGAGTTTTTTGTAACTTTCCATTTGGTTTGGATGATTCTCCAACTACTTTTATGTGCTTGATGAATAATGTGTTGCATCCTTATCTATACAAGTTTGTTATTGTATTCATCAATGAAATCATAATATCTTCTAAGAATGAGGAAGAACATGCCAAGCATTTAGCAGCAGTATTGATATTTCTAAGAGAGCATCAATTGTATGCCAAGCTTAGCAAATGCAATTTATTTCAGACAAAGGTACTTTACTTGGGACATGTTGTTTCGAAGGAAGGCATAACAATGGACCTGGAAAATATAAGGGCTATCATGGAGTGGGAAACTCCTAGAAATGGGGATGAGATAAGATCATTCATCGGGCTAGCAGGTTATTATAGGAGTTTCATCCAGAACTTCTCTCAGATTGCATATCCTATTATGTCGTTACAAAGGGAAGATAAGAAATTTGAATGGAAATAGAAATGTGCAACAAGTTTTTAGGATTTGAAGAATTTGTTGACAAATGCTTTAGTGTTAAAGATTGCAAATCCAAACAAATAATTTGTTATATGTACAAATGCTTGCAAGAGAGGACTTGGTGGAGTCCTTATGCAGGAAGGACATGTCATATGCTATGAATCATGGAAATTGAATGAGCACGAGCAAAATTATTTGATAAGTGATCTTGAGTTGGAAACGATCATACATGCATTAAAGATATGGAGGCATTATCTTCTTGGTAGGAGGTTTTCATTGATGAGTGATCATAGTGGGTGAGATACTTTTTTGACAAGTCGAATCTGAATGTTAGGCAAGCTAGATGGTTGGCCACGATTAGTGAGTTCAAATTTAAGATCAAGTACATCAAGGGTAAAGAGAACAGAGTTGTAGATGCTCTTAGCAGGAGGATACAGGTGAATTATATAGCAGTTATGAGTTCTAATGGGATAGACTTACAAGATCAGATCTTACAGGAAGGACAACAGGATAAAAAATACATGGATCTTAGGCACAGGTTACAACATAGTACATGTAGTGGTACAGGTACAGGTGCACAGATGTAGACTATCGTCTCTCATGATATGGATTGATCAGATTTAGGGATAGGATATATGTTCCAGATAGTAGTGAGCTCAAGAAGACTATCTTGAGAATGTTTCATGTGAAACTGTATTTAGGTTGCCCAAGATACCAAAATACATTGACAGCAGTGAAGAAGTTTTATCATTGGCCAAATATTAAGAAGGATGTGATAGAGTTTGTGGCTAGAGGTTTGAATTTTCAGCAGGTAAAGGAATAATGTAAATATCCAGGTGGATTGCTACAACCGATTTTGATTCCAAAGTGGAAATGGGAGGTCATTTCCATGGATCTCATCACAATTTTCCTAAGGACATCTAGACAGCATGATTCCATCAAGGTTGTAGTATACAGATTGAATAAGGTAGCGCACTTCAATCCAGTGAAGACTGTGTATTTAGCTAGTGATGTAGCACAGGTATTCATCAAAGACTTGGTCAGATTTCATGGTGTTCCAAAGAATACTATGTCAGACAGGGATGCTGAGTTCACTTCCAAGTTTTAGAAGGAGTTGTTTGTAGTATTGGTTACAGAGTTGGCCTTCAACACAACTTATCATCCATAGACAGATGGAAAGACAAAGAGAGTCAACAGGATATTGGAGGAAATGTTGAGGATGCATGTGATGCATCATCAGAGGAGACGGGAGGAGTATCTTTCATTGGTTGAGTTCACTTACAACAATGGTCACCAGGAGTCACTAAGGATGAGTTTGTTTGAGTCATTGTATGGGTGGAGTTTCAATACTCTCGTTAGCTAGAGTGATCGAGTGAACGGGGTATTGAATGGACTGGACATGTTGATAGAAATGGAACAAGAAATCTAGGTAATAAAGAAGAAGCTAAAGGAAGCACAACATAGACAGAAAATCTATGCATGTCGAAATAAGATGTTTAAAGAGTCTTTGTTTGAGGAAAATGTGTACTTTTGCATCAATCCCAAGACGAAATCCTTGCATATTGGATCGTGTGCCAAGATGGAACCTCGATTTTGTGGACCTTTCAAGATTATTTAAAGGATTAGACCAATTTCCTATCGACTTGCAATGCCTATGACAGTGAAATTCCATGATGTTTTCCATGTGCAATTTATTAAGAAGTATGTAGAGATGTTGATCATGTGATTGACTAGTTTGTATTGCAAGTGGAGCCCGAAGGATAATTCCAATCAAAACCATAGTGTATTTTGTAGAGAAATATGCTCATGCTCTGGAACTGAGAAATCTAGCAGGTTAAAGTGCAGTGGAAGCACTTTGGGCCCAATGAATCTACATGGGAGATGGCGGATCAGATGCAAGCTATGTATCCTTCTCACTTAATTTTGGTATATGTTTTGGTATATTTCCTTGATATATGTTTTGGTGTGATTTTTTGGTATATGTACATATGTATATGAATGTAAATATCACCATGAGTTGTGTTATAAAGCTCCAATAAGCAGTATGGGTGTCATGTCATTATGCTTGTCATATTGTTATGTTGTCATGATGGTTTGCTTCTCAGTAGGTTGTTCATTGTAAATATTGCATTGAGCTAAGTTATAAATCTCCATGGGAAGTATGTTTTTCTTTCAACAGCCTTGTTGGTTGTATGTATCATTGAATACTGAGGATGGTTTTCCCCCAAGGGGGAGGGTTCTGTAACATCCCTGGTGAAAATTCCATTTAATAAAAGTTAATAAAGGAAAAATAATAACCACGGTTATGGGACACTTGTTCCAAGTTGAATGTTGGGAAAAACATCCTAATGTGGGTGTTCATTTGGTTTATAATGGCTAAGGAAATTGGAAAAGGCAATGGCAAAGGCTTTCGAAAGGAAAAATGACATTTTTTGGCAATATATTTATGGAAAGAATGGAAAAATAGGAGAAAATTAAGGTGAAAGGCCATAGGTTGCATGTGAGGAGGAAAATGAAGGAAAATAATGGAAAATTGAAAAAAATAGAGGTTTCATTAATAAAAAATTTTATGAGGATCAGTTGGTACCTTTTGTCAATTCAGTTTTGGATCTCTCTCTCTATTCTCTCCCTCTCTTGCTCTTGGACACTTATAGTTTTCTTGGAGCACTTAAGCATTGGATCGAGAAAATCAAAGAAGACAAAGAGGAATCAAAGATCAGGAAAGGAATATAAGGATCAAGTGGCTACAATGGGATTATTTGTATGTACAGAGTTGCATGTATTATTTCCTTAATAGTTTTGGAACGCATGGTTATGCATGTGTGTTATTGGTTCTCTTGTTTTCATTAGCATGGGTTTTTCCAGGTGTGAAATTATTCTTCAACCTAGCCTTTCCATTTTCGGATAGCCATGGTATGATGGGGTTTTCATGTTTTAGTTGAGTTGGACTATCGAATGGACTCACAACTGAGTGAGGTGGTCTCTGAAAGAAAGACACATGGCCTAGTGATCCTTGAATTGGAATGTGGATTGTGGTAAAGCCTTGGCCGAGTGACCCCTGAATTATACTGTGGGTTGTGGTAAAGCAAAAAAATTTGTGTTACCTCAGTGGGCCTAGGAATCCTCGACTGGTGAATGGCGAGATATCCGATAAATCCCAGAGGTGGGTGCCCTTAATCAGGCTTGGGAATCCTTGGATGAGGACTGGCAGGATATACAGTAAAGCCTAGAGGGTGGAGTCTCGATTAGGCCTAGGAATATCGACTAGTGAATGGTGGGATATACGGTAAATCATATAGACTAGGAGACAGGAAAATTCCTCATGGTGTAGGTGGAGAAATCCGGTCACATCCATGCTTGTTTAGGGCCTAGTGATCCAGTAGGGATTGCAGTAAATCCTGGTTCTATTGATGAGTGTGAGGTGGTTTAGCCTCGGGAAACCCTCGTTGATTTTGGTTATGAGTCCCACATTCATGCTTGTAATATGGCACGGGGGTGATTGCTGAAAGAAATATTTGGTTAAGCCAATCTATGGTTGGGTGGTACGTGGAAGTCCCAAAATTGGTTGATTTTGCATTCATTAATAAGAGTTCCTTTCCTTGGTATTTTATGTGCAATTGTATCGGTTCATATGTGCCATTTATGGTTATTATATCCTTGTTATTTTTGTTGTTTATATTTTTGTTATGAGTATGTTTTATGACAGTGATGATGTATGGCTCTCATCATGTTTTTCTTTGTAAATGAATGAACAATGAATATAAGACCTAATAGATGATAATGTAGCTAATGTGATAAGACATCAATGCTTCTTAGTATTTCTCAGATAAGTATGAGACCCTTATGCTCAATATTTTTGTTATGACATGTAGAATGCATATTTGTGACATGTTCTACGAAATGCCTATCATGGCTAGTAGGGGTCCACTCAAGTCATTGATTAAATGTTTGCATTAGTACCTTTTTCTTAGTGTTATTTATCATTCTTGAATTTTTCATGAAGTGTGATGGCAATGGCCTGAGTTGTGGCCTTGAACAAGTCGCATAGAATTTCGTGTCGCAGGCACAGATCTAACTGAAAATTTTCACAGTCGCTAGCTCGCCCTTGCTGTCAGAGTGACTAGGGTGTTATATCAATGAAAAGTTAAGTTACCTCAGGGTTTGGTCACCTAGAGAGGTTGTTTGACTCTATTATCACTCAAAAAAAATTCAAACATCATTGTCTCAAGTTTTTTTATGATCATGGGTCAAAATAGGGTCTTAGGAGTCATTTCTTGAATTTGACCAAAAGGGAGTATTAGATTTTTAGGTTTGAACCTTCCTTAGTGTTAAAAAAATTCATTTTAAAGGTTTTACATGTCAAGTCATTCATCATTTCATCATTCATTTCATTTTCCTAATTTTTTTCATGAAAACTACCTAATTAGCCAAGAAACCTTACTTTTGTAGCGCCACTAGTTGAAAAAAGTCGTTTTGCGCTATGAAAGCGTTGTCTTTTCATAGCGCAATATGAAGCAAAACTCGGTTTTCCGGTTTTGAGCAGTCAACTTCAAAGGAGTTTTATGAGAAAACATAAAGGTATTTTAATAAACTAAGAGAGGTTATTTTCAAAAACATATCAAATAAAAATAACCTCTCTCACTTTTATCATAGGTGTTATCAATTTGGATATACAAGGCTTCCTTTGAAGCCCTATTTTCAGAAACAGAGTTTTCCTATTTTACACATGTTTTTCAAAGGCAGTTTCTAGATATCAAGAGATGTGTTTCAAAAAACCAAGAGAGGTTTTTATTCAATACATAATGGCCTACAACAACCTCCTTAATTTTCTCAAACTACATCATGGATTAGGAGATATAGGCTCTGTCTCAAGACCTATTTTTCAGGAAAAAAAATAGGAGAAATCTGCAAAAAGTTAAGAAGTTATGAAGGAGAAAGCTAAAATGAAATTGGTTTATGGTTGATATGGTTTTTTAAATGATGGAGATAGGTATATTTGGATTTTTGGGCATAACTACAGTTGACACTTTGAAATTTTTTGACAAAACTGCACACTCAGCAATTTCATAGCGCATTTAGTGTAAAAAAACAGAAAAGCGCTACAAAACTGTTGTAGCTGCTTTTTCTGCTCTTTTTGATCAGTTTTCAAGGGGTTGAATAATGAGTTAGAAGCTGAAATTTTTTTACAAGATGTGTTAAAAGGTGATTGAAATGATACAAGTGGAAATAGTTAATTTTTTGAAGAATAAAGGTTGAAATGGCAACATCACAAAGGGCGCTACGAAACTGCAAGATATTACAGCTTTTTTGAATAAGTTCAGAAGCGGTTTTTGACAGCTAGAAGCTAGGGATGAGTGATGAGACATGTTGAGATAATCTCTAATAGCTAAGGACCACGAAATAAATTTTAAATGATGGTCAAAATTCTTAAAGAAGGAAAATAATCTTATGCCTAAAAAACAGGGTTTGGTTTCCTGCTTTTGTGGAGGTCAGCAAATTGGTCATGAAGAGCTAAAGCCCATCACCCAAATTCGACCATGTGTTGATACACTTGGAAAATGATGTAATTTAATTTAGATAATGTTGTTATAGATAGTGATAAAGAGTTTGAGTCCTATTTGTAATAGGATTGTTTAGTAGATTAGGTGTCTTTTTGTAATAAATCCCATGTATTATGGTTATGCAAGCTGTAAAGAGTCAGGAATTCGATGCATCTAACCTAAGATGAGATCATATAATGTTGTAAATCGTCTATTAAAGTCTAAGAAGTTGAATTAGTTAAGGGTTGGATATTTTTAGCAAAATACTGTGCTTATTGTAATTGATTGGTTTTCAGCTAATACAGAAATTTCTTCTTAGCCAACTTGAGATTCAAAAGGAGTTCTAGTGTGTTCTTGTTCTAATTGCATCTTTTATTATCCTATTGCAGTGGTGTTTTCCTATGTTACTCAGAATTCATCTTTGATGCTCTGACTTCCTATATAGATAAACTCACTGTGTTTTTTACAGTTTTACATGTGTATCTCTTGACTAAAACTCTGATATGCCTCAACTTCCATGTTAAGTAGATTTATTGGTTTACTTAAACTATTTTGAATCCATAAGCCCAATCTGTACTTTCTGATGTGATTTTCAACCTACTTTTATCATCTATCTTATTATTACCCCACATAGAGTTATCCATCCATATATTATCAAAAATCATTAACCCTTTGAGAGAGCCCTCTCAGGTTGAGGAGGCTAAGCCTCAATCAAAATATTGGTTTGAAATAGTTACATGAGATTTATTTGATTAGCAGCCTATAAGGTCCAATTTTGTGATAACATTTTGGCGTCGTTGTCGTGGACCGAAGGTGTATATTTTCCCTGGGAAGAACGACAAAGTTTCAGTTCTAATGTCTGAGAGCAACAGACACTTAGGCATATATTGGTTGTATTTCTGCTCTAGCGACTCCACGCATCAAATAACAAATTGAAAGGTGACTCCATTGCTTGAAGATCAGTAGCTTGATAAAGTTTCAAGATGATTTCCATTGCAAGAATAAATGCCAGGTATGCCCTATGAATCGGTCTCATATCCCTGGTTTTCCAAATCCTATGCCAAAGGTTGCATGGTTAACTGATATTCCTATATTTAAAGATGAAAAGAAAGATGATGTTGCTCTTCATTTGGTTAGATTCCATATGCATGTACATGGACTTAAGGTTCAGTTCCCTAAGGATTGTCTCATGAAGATGTTTATGGCCACTTTGGAAGGAAAAGCACGGTCTTGGTATGAAATCTTACCAAATGGTTCATTATATTCTCTTGTTGATTTCCATGTTGAATTTTATGAGATGTATGAAGAGTATCATCCCTCCTTATTGCTGGTCAAAGACTGTTGTAAACATTGTGTGAGTTTTATTGAATATTTGGAGAATTTTTATGAAGATGTTGAGTTCATCGATGAGGAAATTTTATAAGCCCTTCATGACAATCCCTTTCATCACCAAGAAGAAAGGATAGCCTCTTTCTTCGATGAAAATGAAACCCATCAGGAGTTTATTTATGAAAATTATGTTACATCCTCTGAGTTTGAGGAAAATTTGTAGCAGACTTGTCAATCCTTTGATCATCAGGAGTATGAGAATCATTTCAAACAGCAAGAGGAAATATTGGAAGATAATTGCTACAATCCTCAGGTAAAGGACGAAGTTTATTATTCATGTCATTTCTTGCATCAGCCTACATCAAATAATGATCACACTAATGAAGAAGTGGGTGAAATTTTTTCTTTATCCTTGTCTTCTAATCTGAAGTCATTTGAGTATAAGTCAGAAGATAAGATTCAATTTGTGGATGAAGCTGCTAAGAATATTGGGAAAGACATTGAATTTTTGAAGGTCAAATTCAATCTTATTATCTTCATGATCAAGATCAGTCTTTTAAAAATATTTCCATGCTAGAACACAAAGAGAGGGTGTTGCTTCCTTTCTCTTTTGAGATTGAGGAAGAATACACTGTTTTTGAAAATTAGTTTGAACAGCAGTTTGAGAGTACACAATTGAAATCTTGTGTGGCTGAGAAAAGCATATATAAGTTTTCCAAAGCTACAGAATGTCATGAGAAGCATCAAACAGATCATGTCTTCTTTGATCCTATAGCTGACTACATGGAAGAGTTCTACAGTCCAGATTTACAGTTATGTTTTCATTATGAGGACGAGATACATTTTATGTTGCATTGGTCATTTTAGTATCATGCTTAATTTTGGTTCAAGTGCAGTCAACAGGTTCAAATATCAGATCAGATCAATGATTGGCTTCACTAGAAGTTTCATGTTGCTTGAGTTCAAAATGGAGATTTCAATTGATAGGGTAGGTAGGAGCATGTAAATAAGCTCAAAGTTGACTGAGCATATTTTCAGTAGGTATAGATTTGGTTCTTCTACGGTGATCATCAAGCTTGAGCCCGAGGTGAAGGCTATAAGAGTTTGAAGAAGACTTGGTAAAATTTCAATTTTTTTATTCCAAGAAGATGGATGGCAGCACTGGAACTATTGGTTCTTAGTGTACCACAGGGGCACACTATCCCAAGTGGAGCCACTGTTATCACTCAAAAAAAATTCAAACATAATTTTGTCAAGTTTTTTTATGATCATGGGTCAAAATAGGGTCTTAAGAGTCATTTCTTGAATTTTACCAAAAGGGAGTATTAGATTTTTAGGTTTGAACCTTCCTTAGTGTTAAATAAATTCATTTTAAAGGTTTTTCATGTCACGTCATTCATCATTTCATCATTCATTTCATTTCCCTAATTTTTTTCATGAAAACTACCCAATTATCCAAGAAACCTTACTTTCGTAGCACCACTAGTTCAAAAAAGTCGTTTTTCACTACGAAAGCGTTGTCTTTTCATAGCTCAATATGAAGCAAAACTATGTTTTCTAGTTTTGAGCAGTCAACTTCAAAGGAGGTTTATGAGAAACAAAAAAGTTATTTTAAGAAAATGAGAGAGGTTATTTTCAAAAACATATCCAATAACAATAACCTCTCTCAATTTTCTCACAGGTATTATCAGTTCGGAGATACAAGGGTTTCTTTGAAGCCCTATTTTCAGAAACAGAATTTTCCTGTTTTACACATGTTTTTCAAAGGAATATTCTGGACAACATGAGATGTGTTTCAAAAAAAAAGAGAGGTTTTTATTCAAGACATAATGACCTACAAAAACCTCCTTCAGTTTCGCAAAATACTTCATGTATTAGGAGATATAGGCTCTGTCTGAAGACCTATTTTTCAAGAAAAAAACAGGAGAAATCTGCAAAAAGTTAAGAAGTTATGAAGGAGAAAGCTAAAATGAAGTTGTTTATGGTTGATATGGTTTTTTAAATGATGGAGACAGGTATATTTGGAGTTTTGGGCATAACTACAGTTGACACTTTGAAATTTTTTGGCAAAACTGCACACTCAGCAGTTTCATAGCGCATTTAGTGTAAAAAAGCAGAAAAGCGCTATGAAACTGCTGGAGCTGCCTTTTCTGCTCTTTTTTATCAGTTTTCAAGGGGTTGAAGAACGAGTTAGGAGTTGAAATTGTTTTACAAGATGTGTTAAAAGGTTATTTAAATGACGCAAGTGGAAAGAGTTAAGTTTTTGAAGAATAAAGGTTGAAATGGCAGCATCACAAAGGGCTCTATGAAACTGCTGTGTTTTCGTAGTGCAAGATATTATAGCCTTTTTGAACAAGTTCAAAAGCTGTTTTGGATAGCTGGAAGCTAGGGATGAGTGATGAGACATGTTGAGATAATCTCCAACATCTAAGGACCACGAAATAAATTTTAAATGATGGTCAGAATGCTTAAATAAGGAAAAGAATCCTATGCCTAAAAAACAGGGTTTGGTTTCCTGCTTTTGTAGAGGTCAACAAAGTGGTCATGAAGAGATGAAGCCCATCATCCAAATTCAACCATGTGTTGATACACTTGGAAAATGATGTAATTTAATTTATATAATGTTGTTATAGATAGTGATAAGGAGTTTGAGTCCTATTTGTAATAGGAATGTTTAGTAGATTAGGTGTCTTTTTGTAATAAATCCCATGTATTATGGTTATGCAAGGTGTCAAGAGTTAGGAATTCGATGTATCTAACCTAAGCTGAGATCATATGATGTTTTAAATTTTCTATTAAAGACTAATAAGTCAAATTAGTCAAGGGTTGGACATTTTTAGCAAAAGACTGTGCTTATTGTAATTGACTAGTTTTCAGCTAATACAAATATTTCTACTTAGCCAACTTGAGATTCAGAAGGAGTTCTAGTGTGTTCTTGTTCTAATTTCATCTTTTATTATCCTATTGCAGTGGTGTTTGTCTATGTTACTCAGAATTCATCTTTGATGCTCTGACTTCCTATATAGATAAACTGGTTGTGTTTTTTATAGTTTCACATGTGTATCTCTTGACTAAAACTCTGATATGCCTCAACTTCCATGTTAAGTAGATTTATTGGTTTATTGAAACTATTTTGACTCCATAAGCCCAATGTGTACTTGCTGATGTGATTTTCAACCTACATTTATCATCTATCTGATTATTACCCCACATAGAGTTAGCCATCTATATTTTATCAAAAATCATTAACCCTTTGAGAGAGCCCTCTCAGGTTGAGGAGGCTAAGCCTCAATCAAAATATTGGTTTGAAATAGTTACATGAGATTGATTTGATTAGCAGCCTATCAAGTCCAATTTTGTGATAACAGAATCGTCAAGGTTCTCTAGCATGTGTGGAAGGTTCGTTTGGTTTTTTTTTGTTAGTTCTACTTCCTTAACTGTACGTAGGGATTTGAATCACATCATAGTAGCCTCTCATCACATGTTTACCCAAATGGACCTGGTAGCTTTGGTAAATGTGGGAGAAGGGTGTTACACTCAAGTAGAAAAACCCTATACAAGTATCCATGCTCAGTTCACTACAAGATTCTTGAACAAGTTATGTCTACAATGTTAAAACTTAGCAACAAGATCAATTGGATTGCGATCACTATGACCAAATACTGAAGAAATATATATCCATATTGCGTCAGCAAAAGGGCGTCATTTTAGGAAGTGTTCCATATTATTCTCCTCATTTACAGATAGATGATAGTAGTATGGTCCTTGGTGTTTCTTCCTAATATGATCTAATGTTAGAAATTTTCTTCTCCCTACCAGCCAAAGAAAGTGGGACACTTTAGGCCAAAGTTTTTCGGTCCATATTCTTCTTCATAGAAATCCTCTTGGTAAGTCTTTATGCCCAACCAAAATAAATTATGCATTGTTTAGAGTAAACATTATTTTTGTTTGATAGCCATTATTTTTGTTTGATAGCCTTATCGAAAAATTATTAGGATCCTGGGAAATCTCAATTTTACGCTCTCACATTTCTTTACTCAAACTATCCCATGGATAACTTTCTTGATGCTCTAACCAATCCTCTTTTGTTTTCCATACTCTCCAACAGGAAGGGTTCTGGTCTAATTTCTAGTATTCTTCCACTTTGCCCCCCCCCCCCCCCCCCCCACGCTCAATAGTAAAGGCTTTCAAATCCCTAAACTCTTCCTTTTCACTCAGTGGAGGGAATTGTTGCTAGGAATCATGCCAAAAGAGGGTCGTATCTCCTATTATTTCCTCCCATAAAACATATACTTAAACTAGGCCTCTCTTATCTTGATTAAAGTTCCAAACAAAGGAGATATAAATGAAGACAATCTCTCTAAGTTTATTTAATTACGAGGTGGTGGTACTATATTTTCTGTCCTAAATTTTCTTTTAAAGTTCCCCACCCCCTCGATCCATCTCCACGATAATTTCACACCTAGGGTTTTGTTTGGGTTTTTTTCAAGGTCTCTAGGTCTCTCAATCCAATCCCCTCTTCCAGATTCAAGATGCACAATTTATCCCATGCTACTATGGACCATTTGTTGGCATTATTTTCCCCTCTCCATAAAAAATTTGTGAAACCTTAATATAATTTCTTTACAAGTAATTTTTGGGGTTGTTATGAGTGACATTTGATATATTGGTAGCGCCTAGAGTACGACTTTAATCAAGACAAGCCTACCTACCAGGTTCAGTGCCTAGAAGGCCCAATTATTTAATTTTTTGGATATCTTTTGTATTACCTATTAGTTTCAGTCTTTGCAGCCTTCCTCCAGTGATCAAACATGCTCTTACAAGGTGATTTTAAGGTGTCAAGGTCAAATTTTGTCATTTCAGTGAGTCTTCAAGAAAAATTTGGTCGCTAAGTATTAGGTCTAGGGTTTGCTTTCACTCCTTTCAAATTTGTCCAAATTTCAGTCCATGTCACCATTCATATGAGTGTACCATCATTAAAAGGGTTTTCATCATCATGTCAAGTTCCACTGGGTCATTTTACACCTTGTTCATGCTTCAGTTGTGCCTAGGTAAGGTTCATTTCCCTCTCCTAGGGTTTTGGAGGTAATTTCTCTTGGATGGTCAAATCATTAGCAAAACTTGTATCCTTATGTTCATACACCTTCCCCTATCCTTAATGTACCTTATTAAACACTTCCCATCACTGAGATCCCCTAAATTCCTCATTTTCACACAAACCCTAGTTTCTTGCTACAACTTGGAAATTTTTTAGGCTAGGCCTGTGTTTTTCCCTTTTGGACCCCTTCCCCTCACTCAATATTTTAAATTCCACTTTCCCCTACTTCCTAACATCCCTCCCTACTTCCAAAAAAAATTTCAATAATTTAGAAGCCCCTTATCCCCTTCATTTCACTTCATTTCGACAAATCCCTTGTTCCACACATCAGGATAGGTTTTACTCCAATGATGTTTTTGAGAAATAAAAGATGAATTTGGGAAAATTGAGAGAGGTTTTTGTCCAAATAGGCCAAGGAAGAAAAAAATCCTTCACTTTTTACACAGGATTCATGGTTTTAGAGAAATGTCAAAAATACAGTTGCCTCAGGAGAATTGATGCACCTCTGAAGTGACCTTGGGAAAATCAAGATTTCTCCTAGCTTGGTTGGCCAAATGACTTGCTTGATGAGTCAAATAATAACTAGACACAAATATATTTCCAATGAGCTATCATGAGCTCAATTTGGAGTTGAGAAAGACCTTCAAAAGTTGACTGCAACAACACTCTGCCTTGAGGCAGCCTCATTTTGCACATTTTGACCAGTCTTGGGAGATTTGATTTTTTATAGGGAAAATGAACTCCAAATTGAAAAATTATAGTTTTTTTAGAAATTAGACTCAATAATCTTTCCAACTATCTATCCTGCACCCAATTTTGACACCGGGAAGGTCTCCAAAAGTCTCCTGAAAAAAAGGAGTGACACATTGGGTAAGAGACGCGACGCATTGGGTTTGTGGCGCGGCACATAGAGCTGCAAGCCATTTTCACCACAAATTCATTCAAATTCTCAATTTTCTTGGTTTCCGTCCAAATTAAGTCAAAAACTCTTCAAATTCCAATGAAAGTGTGTCTTAAGATGTTTATGATGATTTAGTAAAAAAAATTCAAACCCTACTTCCGTGCAATTTTTGCTCAAGACATGATTGCTTAGGGTTTGTAAATTTGATTTTGTGGCCATCATTCCCTCACCTTTTTATTCCATCACTTCTTTTATAGTTTCATTAAACCATTTTACTATC
Source organism: Pinus albicaulis (assembly GCA_034641835.2). NCBI lineage: Eukaryota > Viridiplantae > Streptophyta > Pinopsida > Pinales > Pinaceae > Pinus > Pinus albicaulis. The sequence continues at coordinate 2,010,313,805 of CM076575.1, read as the reverse complement.
CCCCATATCCATAAATTCATTCACCTCTACCCCCAATTCCCATTTTCCCAAATCCTAACTACAAAATCCCCAAACCCTACTCACATCCCTAAAACTCTTACTCCCATCCCTAAACTCTGTTCACACATACATTTTTACACTCTCTTCCATACACTCTACCCATTTCATTCCTCCACCATATTTTCACACTGTTATCCACAAAACCATCCATGTACAACCACATTTTTCAAAACCAAAGGAAAACAATGGAAAGAGACAGTGATCATGGGTATGAGCAAGAGATTGAACATGACCGGGAATCTTAGCTTGAAAGGAAAAACTTGCACTTGGGAAATGATGCTAGAGAAGTCCAACAACAAGAAAACTATTTTGAGGCACATGGCATACCATTACTTGGCGAAAAACAAAAGTTGCAAGGTAAGAATCATGATCTTGAAGGCCAAGTTGAAGAAAACATCGAGGAGGCGAAAAGAGCATGATAAACTTAAGATATTGGCTGAGTATTCCTTGGCCCAACATAGAACTTGATGAATAACACTCAGCCCAAATTTCAAAAAAATTGGGACACTTTTTTCATTTTTGAAAATTTTGGCCTAAAAAACAGATTTTTCTGCGCTATGCACCGCGCCACTTGGCGCGCGCTTTTAATAGGGGACTCCTTTTGATGCAAACTCAACATTTTTGGATTTTTCATGGAAAAATATGCATTCCTAACAATTTCCAAGAAATTTTGACAGGTTTTGAGCCCCCAAAAAGGTCAAAAACACCCAAAAAATGACCTTTCTGCCCCTTTTTTGACACACAGGAAGCAGTCTTGGGAGAACTCAGTTTTGGAGGGGAAAATGGAGGAAAAATTAAAAAATTACACTTGTGTTGGAAATTAGACAGGCATACCTTTTCAACAAGCCCACTTGGAGCAAATTTGGACACCAGGAAAGCCTCCAAAATCAACTGCAAACAGGCGCGACGAATAGGGAAATCAGGCGCGGAGCATTAGAGGAAATTTACTCATTTTGACCCAAAAATTCTGTTTTTCGCCTAGTTTTTTCTACAGTTTGACTTTTTCCTTCTAGTTTTCAGACTCATGATGTAATTAAATATAACATGATGGATTTTGATGTAATTTTGCTAAATTTTCACTCATAGAGGTAGATTCATCCATCAAAAGGTAGTTTGCAACTGAATGAATCAGTTTCCTAGTTTATAGAGGCAAGTTGTTCCACCGCCTACTTTCTAGTTCTCAGTTTAGATTTTGTTGGAGCAGCTCCTAAACTCATGAGCTCAACCTCTAGAAGCTAGGATGAGTTTTTTTTTGCCTATATCTTATGTTTTATCAATCATTAGCATGGTTGGACTTTTGGGAATGCTTTGAGCATCATTGTACATTCATCTCTGCAGTTTGGCAAAGGAATAGACCAGGGTTTGCAGCACTCTATGGGATTCATGTGGAACTTTGCTTTGATAGTGTGTTTCTCTCTATAAATTTAAGTCTACTAGTGTTTTATGTATACCATTTTCTCTCTTATTTCTTCTTAACTTAAACAAACAAGGATAAAGGTAGAATTCATTAAAATTTGAAGTGCTCTACCTAGGGTTTGTTTAATTTTCTATGTTTTCAGTTTTTTGAAGAGGATCCATGAAGGTTTATTGCCCTCTTCAACTCCTCACCTGTCTCAACTCTCCATTTCTTTTAAATTGAAGTGTCAAATCAATTTCCTACCTTGCCCCATTCAGATCTCTGCAAAACTGAGCCTCATTCCCCATACCCAAATTTGTCTTTCCTCTTGAGCCAACAAAATATCATTAAATTCAATCAAGACTCTTTTTCATACATACCTAGCCTAAAATCAGTCTTCATTCAAGTCATCTCAAACCTCACTGATCATTTTTTGCTGAGATTGACAAGGAGAGAGCCCTCTCCCGATCTGGTAGGGCTAGCTACCAGGTTAAGCGTGGTTTGATGTTACCCTAGATTCTGCCTTTCTTAGCCTAAGGTAGATTTAGGCCATAACAGTACCTCTTGCAAATAAGAATCTCTCATGGAATTGGTTACCGATATAATTCCTAGGTACTTTACTGGGAGGTTGTGAAGGTGTTTTTTTATAGGGGAACTATAGTTTAAAAATAATATGTTTGACTTATCATTCTTAATCAATGTACCCTTTTTCACCTTGAAATTTGAAAGAATGGTACATAAGTCTCTAGATTCCTGAAGGGTAGGCTGGAAGAATCGTAGAATATCATCATCAAATTGTTGATGCATTACAGGAAAGTCGTTTCCATAAAGGTGTAGACCTTTGACAATGCCCTTGGTGCAAGCTTCTCTTATTTATCTACCAAATCCCACCACTACAAAAATGAAAATAGGGGGTTGTATTATCTCGGGCATCTCAAGGGATTGAAGGTCCTAGTGGGGGATCCATTAAGAAGTGTATAATAAAAAGGAGTTGAAATGATAGATCTAATCCAATATATCCATTGCCAAGAAAACCCAAAAGCATCCAGGACTTAAATCAAATCATCCCAATTTATCCTATCATATGCTTTGGATAGATCCAGATTGATTAAAATATCGGTTTTATTTATTTTTTCCAGGGAGTGGACAATCTCTTGAGTCATTACTATCCCATCGCAATCTGACAACCTTCCACAAAACCCATTTTCTCTGTGGAAATTATACCACTAAGCGAAGGATTTAGATGATTAACAATGAGAGATGAAATGATCTTGTATATCATATTGCATAGAGCTATGGGTTTTTACCCACTTAGATCCTCAGAATTACTTGACTCGGGGACTAGATTTATAAAAGTAGCATTCAAACCTCGCCATACCTTGTGAGAGCAATGGTATTATTCCACCAAGGCACGTACTTCCATTCCAAAAAACTGTCAACAAGCTTTGAAAATGTATTTGGTAAAGCCATCTGGTCCTAAAGCCTTATTTTGGGCATAACCATTGCCACCTCCTCCACTTCCTCAAAGAATATCTCCCTAATTGGTACTCCATTTTTCTCCCAGTTTATTAACTTAAGAATGCAAGTCATGATTCTGTTAACCACCCAATATATAGAGTGCTCTGGTTTTGTCAGCATATCATGATGGTATTGAATCAGTTACTATTCAATTTTCTCATATTGTAGAAATATCTTCCCATCTTTTTCAGTAAGGTAGAACATCCTATTGTGGTGTCGATGTTTGATCATTGACTTATGAAATAACTATGTGTTCCTCTTCCCTTCCTTAAGCCACTGCACTATTGTCTTTGTTTCCATAAGCCTCCTCATGCTTTACTATCTATCCCAACCCATTTATAATTTGTCCTTCTTCCTCAATTAATTCTTTTAACCACCCCTATGTAATCATTTTTTGTTGTATTTCTTGCATATGAGCCTCCAATGCTTGTTTATCTCCCATTACATGCCTGAATTCCTTCTTATTCTAGTCTCTACCTTTAGATTTGAATTCATTCAGCTTTAGTTGGAATATGTGCACTTTGTTTCTACCCTTGACCTCAATTTCCTTCCACAACTCCTTGGAATTATCTAGGATTATAGAGTCTTGTAACCAAAAAATTTCAAACTTAAAAGGACAATTTGTATGGGATAATTTTAAATATACTTCTAGTCACACATGCCAATGATTTGAGCCCAAGCATGGGAGGATGGTCACTTCCACAAATATATCTTTTCTAAGTAGCACTTATGATAAAAGAAATCAATCCATCTTGTTGGCCACCTAGTGCTTACCCCCTATTCGATCGTTCCTGGTGAAGATAAATTGATTGTTTCAATTTCCACCATCCACAAATCTTGTTTTTCTTCTTTAAATGCCTTGGATTCTGGATCTAACCATTTTATCCTTTTTTTTCCTCTTCCAAAGACCTTGTAATATTAAATTCACTCCCTACTACCCTTAAATTGTCTTAGAGGAACCTTCTTATCACTCATAATTTTTTCCAAATATTCCCATTTCTCTATAGGAATATGAGGTTCGCAAAACACTGTTAGAATTACCATTTCCGTGGTGCCTAGATATCGAGATCTTCCTGAAAAAATTATAGGAAAAGCTAAAAAGTCTTGGAATGACACCTCTATCAGGTTCCATAGAACAACCAGTCCTCCCACACTGCCCATTGTATCTAGTGACATAACCCTACATCCCCTCCAACATATTTCAACTATATTTCGTGCCTTCTCTCCAAACACCTTGGTTTCTTGTAAAATAACTATTTTCAATTTATCTTTACTAATTCTCTCCCTCAGATACATCTACTTACCTTTACTATTAATCCCACAAATGTTCCATGTAACAATCTTCATTGAGTAAAGTGTTGAGAGGAGGAGAACATCTATGGAAGCGCCACCATTTGAACTGAGTTTATCAGGTATTCTCACACATTTTGAATTATTTCTCTTGTGGTCCTTCGATATTCTATTCTACCTTCCTTGGCATTTTGTTCTTTTCCCTTGTCTCTTTATGTCAATGCATCGACTATTCCACTAATTTTCCCTTCTTGTGATCCTCCTCGACTCCTCCATTGAATTGGTATGAAAGGTTATTATGATGTTTTGTAATATATTTTGGTTCCATATGTGCCCATTCTTATATTAGCTTCACTATAAATTGTTCCTCAAAGATCATAGTTTCAACATTTTCTTCCACCATCAATGAAAATTATTTTGTCACTGGTTTCCCCCACGTTCCCATCGCCTTTGTTAAGTCCTCAGGGGATTTTCACTTGGGGTTGGGTTTTCCATAAGGAGACTCCTTCGTCATCTCCACTACCATAAGGTGATTTTACAACACTATATCCTCCTCTATTTTTCCAACACTGCGAAGGTATTTTCTTTTGTAGTATTCTTTCATTCTGTATGTGGCGACTACATCTTAAGGTTCCTTCTAATATTCACTACCTTATAGAGGTCATAATTATTCCCCCATATTCCTTCCTCTTAATTCACTTTTCCTACGAGGGAAATATTTAAACAAGTACCCATGTTCATGGCATATCAAATACCTAAATGGTATGTGCTCTTAGTTAAGCAATTGATCCCATATTTCATCCTAATATGCCAGTTCAATCAATTCTAGAAGTGGTTGTGATATATTCATATACAAAAAAATCTCTTGCAAGACATATACTGGCCTCCTTTAGTATTATTTGAGATCTTCACAAAAATTCCTATGGAATTCTCGATGCCTTCCAACATTTATGGGTCCCAAAAAATATGTCTGTAGGGAGTACAATCATACCCAAACTAGGGTTTTCAAGAGTTCCTCTTTATCTGGATTGAATCAACCTTCCCAATCTCTTATGTATAAGCTTTCTTTGTTAAGAAAACATGGGTTTTCATCGAAAAGCTTGGTTTTGTCCTTTAGGTTTGATTAAATTATCATAAAAAACCCTTCTCTCTCGTATTTAGATTTATTTCTCCCTTTGGTTTCCATTTCAGTTGAATCCACTTCATTTAGATCCTGTTATGTCGACCAACTTCCTATGAATTTACATATGAGGGCATGGTCCTCCATATGTCTACAATATACTTCCAGCTTATTGGGATAGATAAAAAACTTAGGTTTGTTGACTAATTTGGGCATACATTAACCCCTAAGCTAAGTATTCCACCGAGTCCCAAGTATTGGATCATCCCACTTGTTGCCATTACCTAGAGGGTTTCCAGAACCCCCAAAATTATTTTTTTGGGTGCCTATCACAACATTCTTGTAGGAGGGGATTTAATCCCTCCCAAAAACCTTCTCATTTCTCCCTGTTATTATTGGTATGGAGTAAGTTAAGTGAATTTTTTCTCCTTTGAATCAAGAAAATCATACCTATGATCTACTACGAAATTCAACTTTTATAAACTCTAAGTTGGAGAATGTTGAAATTCAACAAGAAAATGCACCCACATTGGTGAGTAAATTCTAATGCACATCGGTGAGAAATTTCTGATGCACATTGGTGAGGAACTTCTTATGCACATTGGTGAGGAAATTATGATGCACAGTGGATAGGGATTTATGATGTGTCTAATTTATTTTCCCTTAAATAAATTGGACAGTAAATTGTAATTTCATCTCATAACAACTTGTATTAGTTTACTAAGTCATGATAAGTAAGTCAGCTCTGGAAATTCGAGTTGACGGTCTAAGATGAGGCATGTAGAGTGATCCTAATATTTTTGGGGTCCAGTTGTAGTTAATGCACTAGTGGGGTGTAGGTGTGAATCAGTTAACTCAATTAATTGAGCTAAAATAAATTTAACTAGTTCTAACTCAGTGATGAGATAATGAGAGGTCCCGTGAATTAAATTAGATTTAATTCACAATTAGTGATCAATCAGATGACTAATAATTTTCTACTAACAGATGCATGCATGTCAGTTCCAAGGAAGACCCAGTTGAGACAGACGTTAAAGGGAACATAACTATCAGCTATATTTATGGAAAATTGCTCGGGTGCAATTATAAAGTCACGAGGATGACATGATGGATTGTGCAATCAAGGAAGGGAATTTATCTTATTTAATAGGGGCCTAATTATTTAGGAATTGCATGAGCAAGGCAGGCTGAAGGAAGGATGAAAATTGGCTATGTGTTTGTCCAATTTTTGCTAGATCAATGTGAGAAAATTGGTAGAGTGCAGGAGATTCTTGTGAGCAAGAAATAATTTTATTGTTTCATAATTCCTTGAATTTATAAAATATATGATAGCGGGGTTTTTGAGCATTTGATTTCCCCAAGAACATATTGTGTTGTGTGATTGATTTACTTCTTTCTCTTACTTGGATGTGATTGAGCGATCATGTTTTGTATTTCTCAAATATTGTAGAATGATTCGGTATCTTGTTTTAAAAAATCACAAGATCAGATTGAATCCATTGCTACAATTTCTACATGGTACTAAAGCGCCAGGAATCACAATATAAGAGAAGAAATTGAGTTTTTGTTGAACATGATTCAGATTTGAATATTCATTCTTTGGTACCTAGCAGCTAACCAGGATGTATTTCACTGGCTTGAGAATCGAATATGCACTCGAGGGAAATTCAAACTATATTGCATGGAAGGACAAGATGGAGGTAGTATTGGAGGTCAACAGGATGAAGGGATTCATTGACGCTAATATTCCTAAGCCTGCTCCAATAGATGTTGCGCAGCATGAAGCATGGAAGAATAATGTTGCAAAGGCGATGAGGATCTTATTAGAGGGAGTTCGAGATCATATTTTCTTGAGTATCCATGGAAAGGAAACTCCATATGCTATCTGGAAGGCCTTGATAGATCTGTTTCAAACAAGTAGTGACCAAAGGAAATTGGCACTAAAGGACAAGCTCAGAAAAATCAAAATGGAGAAGGGCGACACAATCTATAAATACTTGACCAAGTTCACTCAATGCGGTGATGAGCTTGGAAGTGTTGGGATTACTGTCGTTGGTGATGACTTGGTGATCCTATCACTTCTATGCCTTACCAAGAGCTGGCACAGTTACCATGACTCTGTGAATGGGAGTGACTATGGTTGGATTTGGTACAAGAAGAGTTTCGGTAGACTACCAAGGATGGATCCTCATCCAAGACTAATGATGAGGAAAATTGTGCCTTAGATGGCAAGGAAAAGAAAGGGAAAGGGAAGAAGAAGTCCCAATCCAAATCAGAGACTGGAAAAAAAGAAAATAAACAAGACATGTCAAAGGTTAAATGTTTCAATTGTCATTATCATGGACACTATGCCACAAATTATCCACAAAAGAAGAAGAAAAACAAGAAGCCTCTGGGGGCTGCAGCAGCTGAAGCTTTAGCCTCACAGTTTGAGTTGGATTTCTCTCTAATCACATGTATGGTTTCAACTATGATGGGATCTATGTGGTGCTTGGATAGTGGAGCAACTTTCCACATGATTGGAAAAAAATAAGTCTTTAGTATCTTGGAGGAGAAGGATCTTAATATGCACATTGAGATGGGTGATGATGGGAGGTATAGTGCTACCAGGATTAGTAGAGTTAATTTCCAGAGAGAGTCGGGAAAACCCCTCATACTAAAAGATGTCATGCATGTATCGGGTTTGAAGAAGAATTTGGTTTCAGTTGCTATGTTGGAAGATCGTGGATATGATGTGGTTTTCAGTGAAGGAAAGGTGTTCCTTCATCACAAAGCCACAGGATAGGTAAAGAAGATTGGGGTTCATCTGAAGAACCTCTACAAACATGTTGTAGATGGTTGCACAGGATAGAGCAGTAAAGAAAATGAGGTGATGAGTTGAGATACTGGTGAGTTATGGCATAGAAGGATGGGTCACCTACACCACAATGCTTTGAGGATCATGCAACATATTTCTACAAGGCTTCCAAAGGGTACATTTTCACAGAGAGACACATTAAAAAGTTGTACTATGGGGAAGTATCCAAAGGCCACCTTTCACGATAAGGAAATCTGAGTAGCAACAATCCTTAAGAGAGTTCACTCAGACGTGTGTGGACCGTTCTCAACAGCTTCCACAACAAAGCACGGGTATTATGTAATTTTTGTTGATGATTTTTCTAGAAACTGTTGGATTTTCTTCATGTAGAAGAAAGATCAGACATTATCTAAGTTTTATGAGTCCAAATCACTAGTAGAGAAAGATACAGGGAAGAAGGTGAAGGCTTTGACGAGCGACAATTGTGGTGATTATATCTCTAATGAATGTAAGAACTTCTGCACCAAAGAAGGAATTCAAAGAGAATTGGTTGCACCTCATAACCCACAAAAAAATGAGGTTGCAGAAAGAAAGAACAGAACAATTGCGGGAGAAACATGAGTTTTTTTACATGATCAGGGCCTATAGTTGCATCTTTGGGTAGAGGCATGCAACACAACAGTATTTGTGCAGAACCATAGTCCTCATCGGATACTTGGCATGACTACACCAGAGGAGGTTTTTTCAGGTAAGAAACCGAATGTTTCATATTTTAAAATTTTTGGCTCATTTGTCTATTTCCATGTGACCAAAGATGCTAGGAAGAATATAGAACCAACAACAGAGGTTGGGATATTTTTGGGATACACAAATACTCCCCACAACTATCGGGTGTAATTTTTAGCACACAAGATGACAATTTTCAGAAGATATGTGAAATTTGATGACGATAAGGCCATGCGATTGTCCCTTCAGAGGGTACTTGACTTGCATGCAGCAGAGGAACTCTTAGTTCCAAAGGATGAACCTCTGGATGTGGAGCATCCATAAGCAGAGGATCAGAGAGTGGAAGAAACCACTCATGCAGAGCCATCCACCATAAGTGGTAGGAAGTGCACCAGAGAGGTTCAAATATTGATGCTAGATACGATAGAGAATGTAGGTGCACCTATATCACAGCGCAAGTAGAGAAGGTCCCCAGATAGGTATATTGGATACATGGCTCTTATGAGCGAATGTATTGTGACTTAACTATCCTCTTTCGAGGAAGCAGTGCAGCAGTCGGCATGGGTTGATGCCATGGTTGAGGAGTATGAATTCATTATCAGAAGCAGTGCATGGGAAGTGGTCCCAAGACCAGTGTGGAAGTTAGTGATTGGATCTGGGTGGATCTATAAGGTGAAGCAAGCATGATATGGGAGTCTGTGTTAAGAATTTACTGCAAAACTAAATATTTACTGAGAGGAATAATTAAACATAAAAGAATCAACAACAAAGCACATAAACATAAACACATATGTTTATCTGGGAAAACCCCAAACCCGGGGAAAAACCCAACCAATGAAATTTCATTAAAAATTGGCCAAAACCCTGGCCAATCCGGCCAAGTGAGCCTTCACCACTCACTTCCAGGCCTACATTACAATGAAGTATTCCCAGCCTCTTATAGGCTCTATTACATGCAATACCATGGGCCAAAACCATGGGTGCACAAAACCATGTACCCCAAAACCACTACTATTTACCCTAGTCAGCATTGACTCTACCTCAAGTCATGTTTACCTAATAGTTTGGAGAAACACAAGGCTAGATTTGTGGCTCTTTGGTTCTCACAGGTGGAGGGGATTGACTATGAGGAGACTTGTTCACCAGTTGCAAGGTACTCATCGATTAGATCCATCCTTGCACTCTCAACGTAGATGGTGTGGAAGATACATCAGATGGATGTAAAGACAACTTTTCTCAATGGATTTATTGAGAAAGAAGTGCACATTGAGCATCTAGAAGGTTTTGAGATCTTAGATAGGGAGTTGCATGTCTGTAAACTCAAGAGAGCATTGTATGGGTTGAAGCAAGCACCTCGTGCTTGGTACACTAGGATCGACAGTTGTTTCATTGGGTGGGGCTTCACAAAGAGTGAAGCGGATACGAACCTATATCATATTGGGTTTGATGGTAAGATTTTGATTTTTTTACTTTATGTAGATGACCTAATACTTACAGGTGATGAACAACTCATAACTTATTGCAAATAGGATCTTGCAAGATAATTTGAGATGAAGAAAATGGGGCTCTTGAATTATTTCCAAACCTTGGTTTGGAAATATGGCAAAGATATGGGGAGATATTTGTATCTCATGGCAATTATGCCAAGGAGATTCCAAGGAAGTTACACATGGAGGGAAACAAACCCATGTAGACTCCTCTTGCAGGAAACTGGAGGAAGGAGGATGCTACTTTATGTGAGGTAGTGGATGCTATTGTTTAGAGGCAGCTTGTGGGTTCACTTATGTATTTGGTGAACACGCGACCAGACAAATGCTAGGTAGTTAACCAGCTCAGTCAAGTTATGGTTAAGCCAACCTAGATCTTTTGGAAGGCAAGGAAGCATGTCTTGAAATATCTGATCAAAGTTCTCGGAATGGAGTGGAACTTGAATGACCAGATAGGTCTTGTCACCCTGAAGCAAAGAAGCAAAGTTTTAAAGAGATGTAAAGAAGCAAATCTTTCACTAAGTCATGAGAAGTGTTTTATGATGTTTACTGAAGGAATTGTTTTGGGGCATCACATTTCAGGGGATGGGATTAGAGTTGATGAGTCAAAAGTTGAAGTCATCTCTAACTTATCTGTTCCAAGTTGCCAAAAAGATGTTAGGATTTTTCTAGGATTTACAGGGTATTATAGAATATTTATAGAAAACTTCACCAAGATAGCATCTCCACTTTTCAAATTACTCATCAAAGACTGTGAATTCAAGTGGAATCATGATTTCCAGTTAGCCTTTGAGACCCTGAAAACAAAAATCTCTGAAGCACCTATTTTAAGGGGACCTAACTGGAAATTACCTTTATTTCTTCAATGATGTTTGACATGCCTTTGTTTATCAGACAAAAGATTCATCTTTATGCCATCTACTATACAAGTAAAAATTTGACTCCTTCAGAGTTAAATTATACTGTAACTGAAAAAGAGTTCTTAGCTATTGTTCATGCCATAAATAAATTCAGACACTATATAACAGGCTATGAAACTTTTGTTCACACAGATCACTCTGCAATTAAATATCTAATGAACAAATCAATTACTAATGGCAGAGTCATAAGATGGTTATTGCTTTTACAGGAATTCATCACCATTATAGATAGGCCTGGGAAACAAAATGTAGTATTTGATTTCCTATCTAGACTCCAAAACATTAAAGACAATACTCCAGTTGAAGATCAATTCCCTGATGAATATCATATTGCAATTTCTACTCAAACTCCTTGGTTTGCTGGCATTGCTAATTATCTAGTTTCAGGGAAATTTCCTTCAATAATGAATGTAAGAAATAAAAGAAAGATCATTTATGATAGTGCAAAATATTCATGGGTTTCTAATGAGTTATACAAAACAGGCCCAGACTTTATCATTAGGAGATGTGTTCGAGAAGATGAGATGCCTGAGATTCTCAAGGCATGTCATGATGAACCTTGTGGTGGACACTTTGCTGATAAAAGAACAGCTTATAAGATCCTTCTGTCAGAGCACTATTGATGATCCTTGAAGATGCTAAAGAGTATGTCAAAAGGTGTGACAGCTGCCAAAGGGTAGGGAAACCTTCTCCTTCAGGTGAGATGCCATTGCAGCCTCAGGTACATATTGAACCTTTTGAGAAATGGGTTTTAGATTTTGTAGGACCTATTAGTCCTCCATCAAGACAAAAGAAATATATATTAGTTTGCACTGATTATGTTACCAAATGGGTAGAGGCCAAGCCATTACTTTCTGCTACTGAAGCATCTGTATTTAATTTTCCTTTTTAGGATATTTTTACTCATTTTGGTGTCCCAAGAAATTGTTACAGACATGAGCTAATTACATCAAGGCTAGTGAACAAATTGGTGGAGAGGTAAGCAAAATCAGACAGCGAAAATTTACCTTATCAGTCTACAAGTAAATGAAGCTACGTGAATTCACTAATATACATGAAGGGATCCTAACAAAGACTGTTTATTTACATAGAAGAGATTGAGCAGATAGGCTTCTTGAAGCCTTGTGGGCCTATATAACTACATGGAGAAGCACAGCAGGTTATACCCCTTATGAAATTTTTTATGGAAAACAAGTCTTGTTTCCCATAGAGTTTCAGATTCAAACTTTTAAAATGGCATTCCAGCTAGGACTTTATCTAACAGAAGCACAAAAGCACAGATTGGAGCAAATTAATGAATTGGATGAGATCAGACAGGATGCAGTCCAGAGAACAAATATAGTCCAAGAGCAAAGGACTAGATGGAATGATAAGTACATTAAGGAAAAGAAATTCAAAGAAGGTGACTGGGCCCTCTTGTTTGATTCAAAGTTCAAAGATTTCCAAGGTAAATTCCAAACACATTGGCTTGGGCCATATGAAATTGTGAAATTTTTTGACAATGGAGCAATAAAAATTAGGACAATAGATGAAGATAAGGTCACTTTTCTTGTAAATGTTCATAGATTGAAACTTTATCATAAGCCACTTTCAAGAGAATAATTTGTCAAGAGATTTCAAGAGAACAGTGATGTGAATTTAATGAAGAAGAATCTCTCTTCTTCATCAACTTAATTGTATTTTCTGAAATCGATGCTAAAAAAAAAAAAAAATAATAATAATAAAGTATAAACATGAAAATTAATCATTGATTAGCATGTTTATACAGAAAATATAAGGTGAAAATCAGAATCCTTCTGACACTTTAGCTTTTCAAAATTGTTCTTTTCCTGCAAGCAAGTATCATAAAATCATAAGTGCAGGATCACTTTACATATCACATTCCACTTATGATCCATTTCATTCCACCATATCTCACTTCATCCATATTTCATTCACTCCATTCATCCAAATTTCATTCACTCCATTTCATAATCCATCTCATTTCATTTCAGATTTTCAAAATTGACCCTTTTCTGCAATTGAGTATTACAAATCATAAGTTGCAGGCCTACTTTTCATATTTCATTCCACTCCACATTTATGATCCATTTCATTCCATCATATTTCACTTCATTCCACTATATTTCATGATCCATTTTATTTCATCTCATACTTCATTCAAACTATATTTCAAATCATTTCATTCCATGTCTCAAAGCTTTTACAGGTACATTCTGCAGCCAGATATTCTGCAGCCAACCATTCAGCAACCACTTCTTCAGCAGCAAATTGATCCTACAAACCTACTTCAACAATCAAAATCAAAAGGATTATGAAGACTGAAAGATCAATAATTTTCAAAGAAAATACAAAGCATATTAAAACAGCAAAAAATCAAAAGAAGGGCTAAGGTAAAAGTGTGTGAAATTATTATGATAGCAGATTATGAAAGCTATAGTATGGTTAAGTCATATGTATGTTTCATAAAGCTATTTTGATTATTCGTATTGATCAAGCCTATCATAAAATCCTTGAACAAATGCCTTCCATTCCGCTCCATATCAAATCATCATTTATTAAAAGTTAACGGTTAGTACTTGAAGTGACCTATTTGGTCACGTCACTAACCCGAAATATTCATTAATGATTTTGAAATCCTCATGAGATTTCTCTGCAGTCTTTTACTCCATGAAAACTCTCAAACTCAATCATTCGTATGATTTACCCTCACCGTATTTCACTCATCCCATATCCAATTCATGTCATTTTTCCGTAGCCAATTCCTGTATGCAGAAATAGAGAAGTCATCTTTAGGGTGAGACAACCCTCTACAGCCATTTTTACCTCAAATAGGAGAACAGTAACAGAGCAGTAAATTGAAGTTGAGAAAAAAAGACATGGGACTTATTGTAAGGTCCGAGCCAGTCGGAACCAAATATCTAGAAGGTTACCCACAAATTAAAGAGATGTTACAGCAGGTTGGCTGGCTACAGTTTTTGGAGAAGTTCAATGGATTTCACAAGGAGGTCACCAAGTCATTTGCCTGGTCATTCAACGGGTCAGAAGTTGAAATAGGTGATGTCAAGTTCATTATCACATAATCCTTCATAGAAGAAGCAACAGAGTTTCCAAGGCAAGGTGAACTATGGTTCAAAAACAAAGAATTTCACAATGAAACATGGAGACAGATGCTAAAAACACCAAGTATGAATATTTCAGTTTTTAAGAAAGGCATTCCTAGTTCAGCATTGAAGAATAAATGGCGAAATATGTTGCTAATTCTACAAAAGTTTATAACCTGTGAGGGAAGGTTTGGCACCCTATATGTTTATCACATTCGACTTATGATGAATTTCCTAGATGAAGAAATAAATTTACCCTTTTTCTTACTCCATAGCCTAAAGAAGATGGATTCTAATGTCCAAAAAAGGGTTCAGTTCTTAGAAACCACCTTATATCATCATGGCCTAGTTAAAATTCTAATTGAGCATCATTTGAAAAAGGTAGGAGACAGTTGGGATGAGTTCCTCTTGAGAAATCATTTTGAAGAACCTAAAGAAACTCTATCTAAAGGAAAACTTGTAAGAAGAAGCAGGAGGGAAAAATTTGTCAAATCTGTTGAAATTAAAACTGATAAATCCATACAAGAAGACATTGAGGAGATTATCTCTGAAGAATTGGAAAAAATCAAGAAACAGCTCAAAAAGGAAAAGATAATAAGAAAGTATGCTAAGGAGAGAGGTGAGGGACCATCTAAACTGAGAAGAAGTCATAGGCTTAAAGGCATATTGAAGAAGACAAGAGTTAAGAAAGAGACACCAACTGATAAATCTCCTAAGTACCAGTACGAAGAAGATCTTGATACAGGAACTCCGAAGGTAGACCCAGCCCAACAACAGATCTATAATTATGTTGAATCATTAGAAAAAAAGAGCCTCAGAAAACAGAGAAAGAACTCCTAGCCCACAAGAATCTTCAATTGAAGTGCTGAGAAGAGACAAATATGAATTGGAAGTACTCAATAGGCATATAAAAAATGAAAATGAAATTTTAAGGGAACAAGTCAAACTGAAAAGTGACATGAACACAACTCTCTCTCTGCAAATGGAAAAATTGTACAAGGCTAGTGAGAAGCCGAAGAAGAAAAACAAGAAATTGAGCAGGGCACTTATAAATCTGAGGTTCAAATTGGTCATAAGGAAGCCTAGGATGCCATTGAACACCAAGAAAACCAGAAAAAAGAAGCTATATGCCCTGGTAGAAGTTTCAGAATACATGGATTGATTGCATGAGGACATGCAAAATTTTTGCAGTGGGGGTATGTTGAGCCCTAAAGATGTCCTTTCCTTTCACCAAATTTCACTTCATTCCATTTGTCCTTTATCATTTATAGGCTTAAAAGATCAATAGGAATGATTAAAATCACTTTAAGATTACATGCAATGACTGACTTATTATACTTTTGTGGTTTTATTGTCATAGTGATTTTTTAGCAAACTTAGCTACAGAACGCAGCCATTCTGTAGCTAGTCGCATATTTCGTAGCCATATTTATGTTCACACAGGTTACAGGTGTCATTTAAGGAAAATACGCATATGGTTCAATTACATAATTCTCCTACATCATTCCTTGTCCTCTACGAAGGCTGAGCAAAAATTTGAAAGTGTTATGCACGTGGATAAAGCCAAAACTAAGAAACAGACTTCTACAAGGATAAGGACTCTGCAAGTGTCTTCAGCAAAATACGAGTCCTCAATAGGAGTTCTAGTTCGATTTTGATTATAAAAGACACCTATGCCTATTTCTACTCAATGACAGTTATGTATTTGCTTATAAAAATAACTCGGTGAACCGAGAAACGGTTAGTTGATGTTTTGTTGTTAGTTCTTAAAAACTGTGATACTCTGTTTCTGGGCATTTTTCCTTTAATGAAAGAAGTATAACTTTGATGCATGATCTGAAGCAACTTTAAGGAGTTAAGGATTCGTGTGCCAATCTGATGGTAGAGGGCCCCTACTGTCCGAAAGGCTTTTGCATATTTTCTAGATAAGTGACCTTTAACTCTGTTTTGTTCTTAACTTAGGAAATTTTATGAGCATCATGTTTTATGTTTACTTACATCGAATATTACAGTCAATCTTGTTCTCATGAGTTGTTCCAATATATCACTAATGCGTGAATGAGATATAGTTGTAGTACTCTTGAGTTAATTGCATTTCAGTCCTGATTAATTAGACTTAAAAGACCCTCATTATTTTATAAGCTGCTCTTGTTCTTAACTTCTTCTAACATATCATTATCATATGAACAAGAATTAGTTATATCATTTTGAATTCTTGATTGTTCTGCAATTTCTCATAATTTTACAAACAGACTTTTTTCCCAAGTTGTTCCAAGAGATCTCTAACCTTTGAATGAGGCTTAATAGTAACATTTTGAGTTGCAGAATGATCCAGGTGGATATCGGTGGCCACCCACCTATCCCATTTGGACCAGCACCATCAATTCTTGCAGCTTTTCACATTCAGCACAACTTACTATTTTTAGCAGGTTTTCGGATCCTCCACTTTCTAATCGTGGAATTCATGGAACGTCTGTAGGATATTGGTGGCCACCCACCTGTCCTCCATTTTGAACTCCCATCTTCGCCCACCCTGCTGCAACAAAACTTACTATTTTTAGCAAAGCTGTCCCTGAATCCTCCTAGAGCTATTTTGAGGCCCTAAACGACGTTTTTATGAAAGCGCTGCATGACCTCACGATCAACTCGTCCCCGACACCGTAGTCCCTGACAGAGTTTAATGATGTATCATGTGCGGCCAAACGGAGAGTGTATGCTGTGCGTGTCCCCTTGAAGTTGAACCACCAATTTACCCAAACTAAGCCCCCACAATTTTACACACCCTCATCTCCACGGTTAGGTTTTTTGAAACAATTACATTGCTTTCAACAACAGGCCCTCGAGCCTATCAGAACACGCTCGTAGGTTCCAGCCACCACATCTCTTCTCAGAGATAGCTACCAGCGCCCTAGCTAGTTTTATTTCCATTCTGTCTGTAAGCAAATTTTATTTATTTGATAGTAATGAAATGAAGCATTATTTCTGCTGCATCTCTATGTTCATGGTTATTTCTGTATTCTGTTGCGTTCCTGCATAAAATCCGGATCACAGAATGAGTTAATTCTAGTTTCATAAGTTATTTTAGCATAGGGTTCCTTACTATGTTGCAGATAATCTTTTCTCAAAATGTTCCAACAAATTTCTAACAACGGATGAGATTTTCTCTGTGATATTTTAAGTTGTTGTTTACTAAAGAGAACCTCATTACATCAAACTAATCATTTTCTCAGTTTGTTCCAACATACCTCTAATGAAATGAATTGGACTGAGTTTAATGTTATGAGTTACTTTTCTTATCAGCTTTACAATCTGTGGATTAACATTTTCTATTCTTAGGTGCCATTCATAGTTTAGAGTAGATTTTATTTTGTTTTAGTGTGATCAGTAACTTCTCTTTGCTAGCAATTCAATTATTTTCCCCTTAACATAAAAACACAAAACCAAAAACATTAGAAAAACACTAAGCACAATGAAGTAGGAAGAAGATACCTAGGCACATATGGTGCGCTTCACTTCAACAGTTTACTAGCCCTAGTTGACAATTTATGACATCAATTTAGGAACACTAAGTTGAGCAGACAGTTAGCTAGAAAATTAGTTATTGGTTTTGTATTTGTGTAAGGATAATTTAATTGTGTGCAAGTTTATGTGTGTAAGCTAAAGAGGAGAAGGTAAAAATTGAGGACCCAACTCTCAAATCACAACAAATAAGCTTTTTATGCATTACAAGTGTGATGGCAGGTTCACCAAGTGATGTTTCTAATCAATCTTCCTTAGCAAGACTCTTTTATTAAGATATGTTGCAAAATCTCTTCATCACGAGAGATATGGTGCAAGAGATGGCTGAAGATAAGAAGGAGAGCACTATACTTCATCAGCAGTTGATGGCCATGAAGGAGGAGAAGCAAGAGCTTCTTGAAAAGATGCATGAGATGGAGACTTGGCTCCATATTGCAAATGAAACCCTAGAAAATATGCATGATATGGAGACTCAACTCCTTATTGCAAATGAAACCCTAGCAAAGATGCATGAGAGGGAGATTCAACTCCACGATGCCAAGGAAACCTTAGCCAAGTATGTGCACGAAAAATGAGGTATGAAAATTAAGTTTATCTTCAATTTCCTCCCAAGATGGATGTTTTAGTGTTTTTGAAAGACACACTAGAGGAATAGGGTCCAAATTGTTAAAAAAATTGGGCTTTGAAGGTAAAGGGTTAGGCAAACATGCACAAGGAATTATAAACCCTATTGTTGTTGAGGGAAGGTCTAGGTACATGGGTATAGGTTTTGGTGAACAAGATGATATAGAGCACTCAAAAACTATGGAGACTTTTGGAAATGTTTCAAGAAAGGCTTCTGTTATGATCCAGATTTATGCAGGAATGCAATAGAATACAAATATAACCATAAACACAGAGATGCAGCGGAAATAATGCTTCATTTTATTAATAAAAGAATGACTGAAATATGCTTACAAACATAATGGAAATAAACTAGCTAGGGTGTTGGTAGCGTATCTCTGAGAAGAGATGTGGCAGCTACAGACATCTAAACTGTGATACAATGAGGCTCGAGGGCCTATTTATTATTGAGAAATAATGGAAAAACTGAAACGTCTAAAAACCTAACCCTAGGAGATGAAGCGCCAAAACTGTGGGTCCCGTTTGGGTAAATTGATGTTTCAACTTCCCGGGGACATAACTTTGACATCCAATATTCGTTTGACGCACTCAATAGCTCGTTAGAAAGATCTATCTGAGGAGTACAACTTTCAATCTTTCTGGTTCTTTGTCCAGGCTGTTTCATTAATTTATATCTAGTTGATCTGTGCGCAAATCTTTGCATCTGGGTAAAGTCTGTAAGCTGGAGTTAAGACCATTGTTGAAGGCATTGAGGCAAAGGACAGCTGTGTTGCCATCCGAAGGCATAAAGACTTATCATTCTCATTCAAGTGCACTTTTATATCTTTCTAAATAGCTGGTAATAGTAATGAATATGAATTCATCACTGGTAATCCAGAAGAGAAGAGATTAGCTAGACAAAATATATGGTCTTTTAAGAATAGATTTATGAATAAATCTGGTGAAGAAAAGCTTTATGATGAAAGGGTTTTAGTTCAAGAATTTGAACCATAGCCAAATTTGACATTTCCAAAGATTGGAGTAGATAAATTATACAGTCTACCTGTTTTTTCGGTTTAGAGCAGCACAGTTGTTTAGATTCACATCCGTAATCCCTATTTCATTTGGCCAGGATGTTTATCAAATTCCTTTGATAAATAGAGAAGACATTCAATGGGGGTTAGAACATGGTTACAAATATGTGCATATTGGCATGATTCAGTTTGGAATCAATCCTTTGGTCCGTCCAGGTTTAAATACTTCATGTTTAACTTGTATGTTGGATACTCGTTTAAGCAATTTCAATGATGCTTTATTAGGAGGATTTCAAAGTCCTTTGAATGATGGTCCTGTCTGGTCATCCATTGTTCCTCGTTATCAGGTCTCACTACAAGATCCCTATATCAATGAGTTTTTGAATGCATATATTCAATTTAACGGTTTTGACGTAGCTCCACAAACCCATGTTTCACAGCTGCATAGTTCTGTATGTCTCTGGTTTGTGTCTACTTCTATGCCTCCTCTAAATCCTACATTGAATAAAAGAGCACTACGAGAAGGAGTAATTTTTGGCCTTGGCAATACTGCTCCACTTCATATAGGATTATCTGAATGTACTTTACCTGAAGAATGGAACAGTACATATACTCCTCTTTCTCAGAAATGTCCACAACTGCATTTAGTCCCTTAGCTTAAGCAATTGCATCTAGTGGACAAACCTGATGGAACAAAAAGTCTTCGTTTTACCAATCCCCAATTATCTCGCTCCATGACCCAATCTTTTGCTCACTCCTCTTTTGGGGTGGTAGATAGAATGGTTCCACCATAAAAAACCAGATCTACTCCTTGATCTTTACCATCAATGGATAAACAGTCTTCCAAATTACCTGATGATTGTGAATTTTCCATCACTACACCATCTTCTTCAGGAACTAGTTCCAAATTCCAAATCGAGATTCCTGAACATAAAGGTCAACATCAAAATTTTCAGGAATGTGTCAAAGTAATGATTCCTGAAATCAAAATTTTTACCCTTCCTAGAGCTCAAAATGAAGGTACTGCAAGAATTCAAGAAAGACATCTAGAACCAAGAAATGCTAGAAGAACTTTCAAGAATGGAACTATGAAGACAGATTTTCAATGGATTCAGATGAGAAATCTAACAGATCCATAATCTAGTGAATCAGAGAAAATGCAGAATTATACAAACTATCAAATAGTTTGTATGTTACAAAACATAGATGACATAGCCAAAGATGTGTCAGAAATCAAAGAACACATAAAGAAACTTCATACTGGCTATAATTAAACTCTTGGTTTTCATAATGAACATAAACAGGCTTTGAATGATATTCAGTCAAATATGGGAATAATTTCTAAATCATTAGACCATTTGACTTCAGCGCTTCCAAAGCCCCAATCTCCTCCTAAATATTATGATGTTGATTTAGCTAGTTTTAAGCTAAAGATTCCAGCTTCTTCAGGCTCTAACCAACCTGACAAAGGACTTAGAAGCCTTGTTTTCAAAGGGATTGAAACTGTCCAAAATGTTGATTTTGAAAAGATAATGTTTGGAATCCAGTTAGCAAGAGAAAAGACTAATTTAATGAAAAAGAAATTAGAAAAGTTTCCTTCTATCCAAGCCCAGTCGGTACCAAAGAACTATGTGAGTCTCCAAAATCTTCTTGAGAAAAAATCTACACCAGCTCCTATAGTCTTAGCATTTTTTGGACCTCAACCAACTAAGGAAGTCAAATCTAGAACACCAGGTGAACAAGCTACTGGTGAAACCAGTAAAAGAGATGGAGAATAAACCTTTTTCTTTTATAATAAAGGAAATAGAAGCCCTGGATCAAGATCATCCCATGCAGCAGCTTCTTCTAGTCCCTTTTCTAGATTCAGAGGAAATGTCGAAAATCTCTCTACTAGGATGAAAAATCCTAATCTAAAAGGATTTGGGAATACATTGTTGGTTAATATTGATTGTCTATCCTATGTAGAAGTAATCATTACTTTTCACCATTTACATGCTTAGGCATTACAAAGGAAAGCATAAACTAAAGCCCAGTGGTCAAATATAGTCACCCAGATAGTTTGGTCTTTTACGGGGGTTTTAAAACAATGGTGGGAGAAACTCTCTGAGAATGAGAAAAATGAAATTATTGAGAATGAAGAAGCCCTCAAAGCATTGTTTGATGCTTTAATCCATGAATTTGTAGGACAAGTTCGAGTTAATTATGCACATCATTCCTAATTATTCCTTTCTCAAATATTATGCAATATAGATTATCTGCATGAGTATTATTGTGTAATGTAGAAAATTCTGTACCAAGCAACAGATCCTCATAATGTTTCTTATCTGAGATATTATATAGCTTCCATGCCAGGCAAGATTCCATATTTGTTGGATCAGTATGTCTAGTCAAATAATATTCATATTGAATCTATGTCTTTTTCCACCTTGCAATAGCTTATAATCATTGTCTTACAGAAGGCATGTGCAGTAGAAAAAGCCAAAAAGAATTTTAAAAATCAAATGAATTTCAGTACAAAATTATGCAACAATTTTGCTGAAACTTATGATTTTGGCTGTCACAAAAAGTCAAGAAAGAAGGCTGCAACCAAGCAGTGTCATTGTCCTTCTAGTAAATATGTTCCGCAAAAGAAAAGGTATTTTCCTACAAAGAAAACTAGGATACAACGTGTAGTCTTCAGGCGGAGAGCCAAACCAAATAAACACACCAGGTTTTTTATCTGTGGAAAAGAAGTACATTTTGCAAATAAATGTCGAGCTAAAAAGACTACTCAACAGGTAAAAATCATGGATATTTTCTCCACAATCCATGATCCTCAAGATTGGGATATCATATCCCACTCTGATGGTGAATATTTTGAAGTGTCTGATACTTCTTCTGATTTAGAAACTAATATTGAAGAATTGAGAGATTTTAATAAAGTAACTATTGGTTCATCTTCTGATAGTTCTGATTCTGATGAAACATTTATTCCAAATATCAAAATGTTTCATATATCTCCTCTTGATAACCTTCAATCTCATATTGAATATGTTAAGTCTCGGCTATCTAAGCTTGCACCAAGACAATTCACTATCAAAAGGAGACTTCAAGATAAATTTCATACTCTTGAAAGCCAGGTTCCTTCTTCAGACTATCGTCATTTCCAAAAGGTGGTAGGGATAAGGATAAAGGATGAAGAATCTGAAGTCGAAATTGAAAAAGAATTTGAAGATATTTTTAAGCCTCTATGAATCATAGGAACAGCTTCACTAGGTAATGATCAGGTATCTATCTTACGCAATCAGTTAAGTCAACTTGAAACAGTCATTCAGCAAACAAGGAAACAAATAGCACAACTTTCCTCTAAACTTGAAGATAGTCTTGTTGAATATGAAGAATGAAATTCCAAATTGACAAAGCTATTAATGGTTGATATTCCAGTTGATTTGCCTATGAAATCCAAAGATGTTGATCTTGTTGATATACTTAATGTGGGAGATAGAGTAGTTATTCCTATCAAAATAAAAGTTCCTAAAATCAAGGAATATACTCTAGATGCTCAAATTGATTCTGGTGCCATGAGAAGCTGCTATAAATATGGAGCAATCCCTGAATACTATTGGCAGCCTACAAATATT
Organism: Pinus albicaulis; assembly: GCA_034641835.2. Classification (NCBI taxonomy): domain Eukaryota; kingdom Viridiplantae; phylum Streptophyta; class Pinopsida; order Pinales; family Pinaceae; genus Pinus; species Pinus albicaulis. The sequence goes on along the minus strand of CM076575.1, from coordinate 2,010,290,611 downwards.
TCTTTTAGAGCTGTTAACAAAGAGATCGTGGAAATTAAGCATATTTCTCCTGACTTTCCCATATTTTTAGGTGACATCCCAGCTCATGTTACCTTATACAGCTATGATATTGGTTCTAATATGCTCTTAGGACAATATTTCCTTAAAATATTTATTCCTGTTACTTTTTCTCATGAGTCAGTCATTTTGACTACATCATCTGGTCCTGTATCACTTCCCTCTAAAAGTGATTACAATATAGTTTTTCCTCCTGAACAATCTGATCCTTTACACACAACCTTGGCTGATCTTTCCAAGATACAGAAGATAATCAAGAATGCTGAGTTGCATGGAAAAAATATGCTGCAACCAATAGCGGAGAAACTACGTAAAGATTGTACATCAGAACGTCCAGATGCTTTTTGGACAAGAGAAAAATATTTTGTGGCTTTACCTTACAAAGAAGGTTATGTTCCTCACCCACAAAAATCAAGTGCAAATCACATGAGTCCAACAGAGCAAGCATTGTGTCAAAAAAAATTATCACAATTACTGGATCAGAAACTAATTAAACCTTGCAAAAGTCCTTGGGCTTGTCCAGCATTCTATGTTAACAAACATAGTGAGCGAAAAAGAGGAAAGAAAAGGCTTGTCATAAATTATAAAGCCTTAAATGAAGCCTTGCTTCCTATCAGATATCCTCTCCCAAACAAATAATTGTTGCTAGCCAAACTTGCTAATGCCAACATTTTCAATAAGTTTGGTCTCAAAAGTGGTTTTTGGCAGATTGGCATACTTCCAAAAGAAAGTTATAAGACCGCCTTCACAGTTCCACATGGTCAGTTCCAGTGGGCTGTAATGCCTTTTGGTCTTAAGAATGCTCCATCAGAGTTTCAGAAAAGGATGGAAGATATTTTTGGGAGTACATATTTTATTATTGTATATATAGATGATTTGCTTATTTTCAGTAGAGATGTAAATGAACATAAAGTGCATCTAGAATGGCTTGGTTTTATCAGATACTACCAAAAAGTTCCAGATTGGTAAAGTGTCTATTGATTATCTTGGTTTGCATATAGAACAAGGCTAGATTAAGCTCCAACCACACATCCTGATAAATCTCCTCAAATTTCCAGATGTTTTTCCGGATATAATCTGTCCAAGGATTTTTAGGGTGTTTGAATTACATCAGACAATTCTATGAGCACCAAGCAAGAGATACTAAGGTTTTGCAGCAAAGGCTAAAGAAAGAATCTTATTGGACTACAAAAATGACAATTACTATCAAAACAATACAAAGTAAGATTTAGAATCTGCCTAGACTAAATTTTCCTGACACTAATCTTCCTTTTGTCTTGGAAACAGATGCTTTAGATCACACTTGGGCAGCAGTGTTATTGCAGAAACATGGAAAGAAAGAATTAGTTTTTGACTACACATCAGGATCCTTTGATTCAGAGGAAACCAAGTACCCTTCTTCTCACAAGGAAATACTTGCAGTAAAAAAGGGAATCAAAAGATTCCACTTGTTTATCAAAAGCTCCAAGTTCATTGTCAGAACATATTTAAAGCATAAGAAAGGCATCCTTTCCAATAAAAGACTACTTGAGCAAGAAAGCACTCGAGTGTTAAGATGGTCTCTTTGGTTAGATGGTTTTGATTTTGATATTCTCTACAAATCAGGAGCAGAGAACTATTTGGTAGATATGTTAACCAGAGAAGGTGCTTCAAAGAACAAAGAAATTAAAATGTTTCGACCAATTCTGCAAGGAGAATCTTCTGCAACTCAAAGGCATACAAGGTCTTGTCAAGTCAACATTTATAGTCATTGTAAATATGAGTTTTTTTGGGTTTTTTTAGTAGTCAGAATTAAGTCTCTTCCTCCTGAAGTCTTGCAAATATTTTTGCAAAAATGGCTTGATTCAGAGTCTTGCATGTTAGGGTATAATAGTGAGTTGCCATATAGAGATAGGATTTGGCGGGTTTATTATAATCTGTCTCCAGAACAAAATCCTGTATATTTTGCATTCACTCATAACACTAATTGGTCCTGTATATTTTAGCATATGCATCAGAATTAGCCAGTCCTTGGAATGCTTGGAGTTCTTGGTTCGAATTTTCTTATACAAATACATGCCACGCACTTCCTGGATGCTTGACAAAAATTTCAAAGAGACAATAAGTACTCTTTCTTGGGAACTGAACATAGCAGGAAGAAATGATTATACTGTGGAATTTGAATTCAGACATGAAGATTCGGTGGTGAATCTGATATAAGATACCCATACAGTTGAACCACAGTTTAATCTATTTGTGAGTTATACTGGGACAATTTTAGTAGATCCAAGTTTTTGGCCTTCCAATACTTTCTCTTTTCCATTTTGTTGTTGTCTTTGATAATTTGCGCCTTATTGGTTAGATGATGCCATCCCGATGGACATAAGAAATTTTGATATTGAAACATGACTTGAACAGATTGAGGCTGACAGATTCCAAGATGATGATTTTGAAGAATGGGAGAATAGTGACTAATAGCTTATGATCACTCTTTGATATCATAAGTCTTTTGTAATATTCCACTTTTTTTGATAAAGGCTTTCGTGGGATTCTTCCTTGTAAGAATCTCCACTATGTTTGATAGGGCTTTCGTGGGGTTCGTCCTTTAAAGAATCTCCACTATGTATTTACTTTAAAGATTATTTCTTATCTTAAGAGAGTCGATGTCCTAGAATTCGGCCAAAAGAAATGATGAGTGAATATCCTGTATCTAGTAAAAGTTGTAACCGGATGACCTTGTAAAATCCTTATAAAAGGATAGTAAGTAGAAGTGTGACACATTCGAAGTTTAAGTATGAGTTTGAGTCCGGGTCTGTAAAGAGTCTTTTATTAATATATTGAAGAAGTGTTTGAACCAAGATCTGAGAAGCCTGCGTATCAGTGTGCTCGGCACTGATAAGAATCTAAAGTGACCGGATCTGTGATATCTTTTTGTTATATGTGTTGTTACATGTTTGAGTGTTGTGTTCGTGACTGATAAGAATCTAAAGTGGTCAGATCTGTGATATCTTTTTGTTATATGTTTGAGTGTTGTGTTCGTGTTCTTTTTAAGCCTCTACAAATCACAGGAACAGCTTCACCAGGTAATGATCAGGTATCTATCTTACGCAATCAGTTAAGTCAACTTGAAATAGTCATTCAGCAAACAAGGAATCAAATGGTACAACTTTCCTCTAAACTTCAAGATAGTCTTGCTAAATATGAAGAATGCAATTCCAAATTGACAAAGCTATTAATGGTTGATATTCCAGCTGATTTGCCTATGAAATCCAAAGATGTTGATCTCATTGATATACTTAATGTGGGAGATATAGTAGTTATTCCTATCAAAATAAAAGTTCCTAAAATCAAGGAATATACTCTAGATGCTCAAATTGATTCTGGTGCCATGAGCAGCTGCTGTAAATATGGAGCAATCCCTGAATACTATTGGCAGCCTACAAATATTTCTTTTAGAGCTATTAACAAAGAGATCATGGAAATTGAGCATATTGCTCCTGAATTTCCCATATTTTTAGGTGACATCCCAGCTCATGTTACCTTATACAGCTATGATACTGGTTCTGATATGCTCTTAGGACAGGATTTCCTTAAAATATTTATTCCTGATACTTTTGCTCATGAGTCAATCATTCTGACTACATCATCTAGTCCTATATCACTTCCCTCTAAAAGTGATTACAATATATTTGTTCCTCATGAACAACCTGATCCTTTACACACAACCTTGGCTGATCTTTCCAAGATACAGAAGATAATCAAGAATGCTGAGTTGCATGGAAAAAAGATGCTGCAACCAGTAGCAGAGAAACTACGTAAAGATTGTACATCAGAACGTCCAAATTCTTTTTGGACAAGAGAAAAATATTTTGTGGCTTTACCTTACAAAGAAGGTTATGTTCCTCGCCCACAAAAAGCAAGTGCAAATCACATGAGTCCAACAGAGAAATCATTGTGTCAAAAATAATTATCACAATTACTGGATCAAAAACTAATTGAACCTTGCAAAAGTCTTTGGGCTTGTCCAGCATTCTATGTTAACAAACATAGTGGGTGAAAAAGAGGAAAGAAAAGGCTTGTCATCAATTATAAAGCCTTAAATGAAGCCTTGCTTCCTATCAGATATCCTCTCCCAAACAAAGAATTGTTGCTAGCCAAACTTGCTAATGCCAACATTTTCAATAAGTTTGGTCTCAAAAGTGGTTTTTGGCAGATTGGCATACTTCCAGAAGAAAGGTATAAGACCGCCTTCACAGTTCCACATGGTCAGTTCCAGTGAGCTGTAATGCCTTTTGGTCTTAAGAATGCTCCCTCAGAGTTTCAGAAAAGGATGGAAGATATTTTTGGGAGTACAGATTTTATTATTGTATATATAGATGATTTGCTTATTTTCAGTAGAGATGTAAATGAACATAAAGTGCATCTAGAACAATTCTACAAACTAGTTTATCAGAATGGCTTGATTTTATCAGATACTACAAAAAAGTTCCAGATTGGTAAAGTGTCTATTGATTATCTTGGTTTGCATATAGAACAAGGCCAGATTAAGCTCCAACCACACATCTTGATAAATCTCCTCAAATTTCTAGATGTTTTTCCAGATATAAAATCTGTCCAAATATTTTTAGGGTGTTTGAATTACATCAGACAATTCTATGAGCACCAAGCAAGAGATACTAAGGTTTTACAGCAAAGGCTAAAGAAAGTATCTTATTGGAATCCAAAAATGACAATTGTTGTCAAAACAATAAAAAGTAAGATTCAGAATCTGCCTAGACTAAATTTTCCTGACACTAATCTTCCTTTTGTCTTCGAAACAGATGCTTTAGATCACACTTGGGCAGCAGTGTTATTGCAAAAACATGGAAAGAAAGAATTAGTTTGTGGCTACACATCAGGATCCTTTGATTCAGCAGAAACCAAGTACCCTTCTTCTCAAAAGGAAATACTTGCAGTAAAAAAGGGAATCAAAAGATTCCACTTGTTTCTCAAAAGCTCCAAGTTCATTGTCAGAACATATTTAAAACATATGAAAGGCATCCTTTCCAATAAAATACTACTTGAGCAAGGAAGCACTCGAGTGTTAAGATGGGCTCTTTGGTTAGATGGTTTTGATTTTGATATTATCTACAATCTAGAGCAGATAACTATTTGGAAGATATGTTAACCAAAGCAGGTGCTTCAAAGAACAAATAAATTATAATATTTCGACCAATTCTGCAAGGAGAATCTTCTGCAACTCAAAGGCATACAAGGCCTTGTCAAGTCAACATTTTTAGTCATTGTAAATATGAGTTTTGTTGGGATTGTTTATTAGTCAGAATTAAGTCTCTTCCTCCTGAAGTCTTGCAAATAGTTATGCAAAAATGGTTTGATTCAGAGTCTTGCATGTTAGGGTATAATAGTGAGTTTCCATATAGAGATAGGGTTTGGCAGGTTTATTATAATATGTCTCCGGAAAAAAAATCCTGTATATTTTGCATTCATTCAGAACTCTAATTGGTCATGGTAGGATTATTTCATGATACACCAAAGAGCCAGAATTCAAGGTTCTGTCAGAATTTTAGCATATGCATCAGAATTAGCCAGTCCTTGGAATACTTGGAGTTCTTGGTTCAAATTATTCTTGTACAAATACATGCCACGCACTTCCTGGATGCTTGACAGTAATTTCAAAGAGACAATAAGTACTCTTTCTTGGGAATTGAACATAGCATGAAGAAATTATTATACTGTGGAATTTGAATTCAGACATGAAGATTCAGTGGTGGATCTGATAGAAGATACCCATACAGTTGAACCACAGTTTAATCTATTTGTGAGTTATACTGGGAAAATTTCGGTAGAGAGAAGTTTTTGGCCTTCCAATACTTTCTCTTTTCCATTTTGCAATACTTTCTCTTTTCCATTTTGCTTTTGTCTTCGATAATTTGTGCCTTATTGGTTAGATGATGCCATCCTAGTGGACATCAGAAATTTTGATATTGAAACACGACTTGAACAGATTGAGGCTGACAGATTCCAGGATGATGATTTTGAAGAATGGGAGAATAGTGACTAATAGCTAATGATCACCCTTTCATATCATAAGTCTTTTGTAATATTCCACTTTATTTGATGTAATATTCCACTTTATTTGATAAAGGATTTTGTGGGGTTTGATCTGTGATATCTTTCTGTTATATGTTTAAGTGTCATGTTCGTGTTCTTGTTAAGCCTCTACGAATCATAAGAACAACTTCACCAGGTAATGATCAGGTATCTATCTTACGCAATCAGTTAAGTCAACTTGAAATAGTCATTCAGCAAACAAGGAATCAAAATGTACAACTTTCTTCTAAACTTCAAGATATTCTTGCTGAATATGAAGAATGCAATTCCAAATTGACAAAGCTATTAATGGTTGATATTCCAGCTGATTTGCCTATGAAATCCAAAGATGTTGATCTTGTTGATATACTTAATGTGGGAGATAGAGTAGTTATTCCTATCAAAATAAAAGTTCCTAAAATCAAGGAATATACTCTAGATGCTCAAATTGATTCTGGTGCCATGAGCAGCTGCTGTAAATATGGAGCAATCCCTGAATACTATTGGCAGCCTACAAATATTTCTTTTAGAGTTGTTAACAAAGATATCATGGAAATTAAGCATATTTCTCCTGACTTTCCCATATTTTTGGGTGACATCCCAGCTCATGTTACCTTATACAGCTATGATACTGGTTCTGATATGCTCTTAGGAGAGGATTTCCTTAAAAGATTTATTCCTGTTACTTTTTCTCATGAGTCAGTCATTCTGACTACATCATCTGATCCTGTATCGCTTCCCTATAAAATTGATTACAATATAGTTGCTCCTCCTGAACAATCTAATCCTTTACACAAAACCTTGGTTGATCTTTCCAAGATACAGAAGATAATCAAGAATGCTGAGTTGCATGGAAAAAAGACGTTGCAACCAGTAGCAGAGAAACTACATAAAGATTGTACATCAGAACGTCCAGATGCTTTTGGACAAGAGACAAATATTTTGTGGCTTTAACTTACAAAGAAGGTTATGTTCCTCACCCATAGAAAGTAAGTGCAAATCACATGAGTCCATCAGAGCAAGCATTGTGTCAAAAAGAATTATCACAATTACTAAATCAGAAACTAATTTAACCTTGCAAAAGTCCTTGGGCTTGTCCAGAATTCTATGTTAACAAACATAGTGATCAAAAAAGAGGAAATAAAAGGCTTGTCATCAATTATAAAGCCTTAAATGAAGCCTTGCTTCCTATCAGATATCCTCTCCCAAACAAAGAATTGTTGCTAGCTAAACTTGCTAATGCCAACATTTTCAGTAAGTTTGATCTCAAAAGTGGTTGTTGGCAGATTGGAATACTTCCAGAAGAAAGGTATAAGACCGCCTTCATAGTTCCACATGGTCAGTTCCAGTGGGATGTAATGCCTTTTGGTCTTAAGAATGCTCCGTCAGAGTTTCAAAAAAGGATGGAAGATATTTTTTGGAGTACAGATTTTATTATTGTATATATAAATGATTTGCTTATTTTCAATAGAGATGTAAATGAACATAAAGTGCATCTAGAACAATTCTACAAAATAGTTTATCAGCATGGCTTGGTTTTATCAGATACTGCAGAAAAGTTCCAAATTGGTAAAGTGTCTATTGATTATCTTGGTTTGCATATAGAACAAGGCCAGATTAAGCTCCAACCACACATCCTGATAAATCTCCTCAAATTTCTAGATGTTTTTCCAGATATAAAATATGTCTAAAGATTTTTAGGGTGTTTGAATTACATCAGACAATTATATGAGCACCAAGTAAGAGATACTAAGGTTTTGCAGCAAAGGCTAAAGAAAGAATCTTATTGGACTCCAGAAATGACAATTGCTGTCAAAACAATAAAAAGTAAGATTCAGAATCTACCTAGACTAAATTTGCCTGACACTAATCTTCCTTTTGTCTTGGAAACAGATGCTTCAGATCACACTTGGGCAGCAATGTTATTGCAGAAACATGGAAAGAAATAATTAGTTTGTGTCTACACATCAGGATCCTTTGATTCAGCAGAAACCAACTACCCTTCTTCTCACAAGTAAATACTTGCAGTAAAAAAGGGAATCAAAAGATTTCGCTTGTTTCTCAAAAGCGCCAAGTTCATTGTCTGAACAGATTTAAATCATATGAAAGGCATACTTTCCAATAAAATACTACTTGAGCAAGGAAGCACTCAAGTGCTAAGACGGGCTCTTTGGTTAGATGGTTTTGATTTTGATATTATCTACAAATCTGGAGCAGAGAACTATTTGGAAGATATGTTAACCAGAGAAGGTGCTTCAAAGAACAAATAAATTATAATGTTTCGACCAATTCTGCAAGGAGAATCTTATGCAACTCAAAGGCATACAAGGCCTTGTCAAGTCAACATTTTTAGTCATTGTAAATATGAGTTTTGTTGGGATTGTTTAGTAGTCAGAATTAAGTCTCTTCCTCCTAAAATCTTGCAAATAGTTTTGCAAAAATGGTTTGATTCAGAGTCTTGCATGTTAGGGTATAATAGTGAGTTTCCATATAGAGATAGGGTTTGGAGAGTTTATTATAATATGTCTCTAGAACAAAATCCTATATGTTTTGCATTCATTAAGAACACTAATTGGTCATGGCAGGATTATTTCATCATACACCAAAGAGATAGAATTCAAGTTTCTCTCATAATTCTAGCATATGCATACTGTTAGCCCCCCATAAAATTCTTGACAAGCAAGCAGGGGGCTAAATTGTTTTTGAGTTTTCAAGGAATGCACTTTTCCTGAAAACACAGCATCCTTGAAAGCCTTCTAATGTCCTCTACCCTTTGATTATTCCCTCTGTTGTTCTTAAGTCAACAAGCCTCACTGATTGTAAAATGGTGCTCCAAAGGCCTCCATTTACCCCTCGTACCCCTGCAGATTCCTCCATTTAATCCCTTTTTTCCCTTTTTCAAAGCCTCCCTTTCACCCCAAAATCTCTCCCCTAGTCCTACTAAACCTTCTCAAAACCCACTCTAAACCTGTATTCCCTCTATCGTTACCCTTTCCTGCCCTCAAATTTGCATTAAAATGGGCCAAAGTCCACATTTCTTCCCTTATGGGGTTTAGCACCTTTCGGCCCTAGCCCCCTCAATCTTTTTCTCCACATGACCTGAGCGCCAAAACCAGGCGCTAGCCCTAAAAGCGCTTAGCTCGTTTGATTATCGGGATCGTTTCTAAAAGTTGATTTCCCAGCCATTCAATGGTCCTTTTTCCCTCCACCTCGGTGGTCCCCGCGCACCCTGTTCAAAAACCGCCTGTATCTATCGCACCGCTTTCTGAGGGTTGGTGGTAGTTTTCCATTCGACAATGATTCCACTCACCGCCTGATGCGTGTCACGCGCAATATTCATAAACCACCGTCCATCGTGTGTTAACGTTTTGCGTTTGCCCCGGCGCGATATCGTTATACACCGTCCGATCTAGGGCTGCCCATCCAACGGCGATCGCTCCGCAAAGTTGCATGAGAATTAATCCAAGGCAATCGTACCGCTGGCCCATTGTCCATCGCCCTCTGACGTGTTTCCACTGTCGATCTCCGTAGGAGATGGGACGTCCCAGATTAAATGCATGACTTCCAATTAACCCCGTATCACCACATCACCTTTTCCACGTAGTTTTGTTGTATTTCACCCGTCCCTCTTTATATATTCAAAGGTCAATTTCGAAGGTTTTCATTTAAATTTTTTCCGCAGTCCGCCAACCTTTCGCCACGACCATTCTCCCGCTATGTGCTGCATTTTCCACCACAATCCTGCACTATTCCACCATCTCACCAGTCTGCACGGCCATTCACGTCATTCCCGTTGCACCCACCACCTCCATGCATGGTTTTCTTAACAAGTTTTCGTGTTTTGTAGGGTTATCAGGTGGTGAAAGCCGCCATGATTACACAGTCTTTATTACAGCGGAAAAAAATGCAGAAAGCACTATTTTTTAGAGGCCGAAATCATGAAGAAAGCCTGGGAAGGAGCCATGACAGGACTTGCATTTAAAGAGCAGGGTGAAACTCTGTAAAACCTTCCCCAGGGTCATTAAAACGCGGTTTTCACCGTCAGAGACAGAAATGGAGCAGCAGAGAGTTTAAGGCACGAAAATGAAGATCTTTGAGCCTTAACTCAGTGGTTTAGAGGAAAAGTACCAGATTGAAGACATCATGGATCACACAGAGGGTTCAGCGCGTAGAAATTAATGTATATCAGGGTTTCTGCATCAACAGAATGTTTTTCTCCATGAAAGGACGGAGTGCTCCTGCAGTTTTTATTCTATACCATGTTCCTAGAGAAATTCTCACCTTGAAAACAGTCCTGATGCTATCAGAGCATTTGTTTCATAGTATGGCAGACCCTAGCATCATCATTCTACATTTTTGTTTAATTCACCATAAGTACTACAGATTTCTGCAGCAAAGTACATCAGAGACATACCTGGAGTAAATTGCAGCCTGGCGAAGACCACTCTTTCATCCAAAGAGTACTGAATATAAATGCCCAGAATTTAAAGCAGAATGGGGCTTCGGCCCTCTTCCTTTTCTGAGTTTTAATGCTGCATTTAGTTTTCCATCTACCTCCTCTGTTCCTCTCTCAGCTATAAATTTCATGAAGAAACTCATTGTAAGGTTTTTGATCAGATATCAGTGACTTGCAAGCTATTTCTCTTGAGACAAACTCTCTGTATAAAATTGTATGATAGGTTGAGGAAGGCGTTTTCAGACTGAATATCAAGCTTTGGTAATGTTGTACTTGACTAGTGTTGCTCTTTAATATGACAAGCACATTTATTTGGATCCTGATATAAAGCTGCGGTGATGTTTTTATGTCTCTGTGTTTTATTTCATTTCATTTCATTTCTTCTGGCTCGCATCAAAAATATGGCATAGGATTTACCCTTGTTAGGTACCCTATGTTTCTGCTCTCCTTGCCTTCAATGTTTTCTGCTAAATGTGTTATCTAAGAGTTGATTTCCGTTAATTTAACCAGTGTAGTGGATGTCATTTCCTGCTAGCTGATGTATGAATTAATGAATCTGTTCTTAGATGTTCTTGTTAGGATGTAATTGAATGAATTGGGAACAATGGGAGGTCTAGAACTCTGTCTCTATGTCACTAGGATCCTTTTCAATTAATTGAACCTTTCTAAGATCCCTCAAGCTGGTGGCTGAAGCATTGAGAGTTCAAAGTCTCTCTCTATTCTCAGGTCTTTGACTTCATGCTCTTGATCTTTATTGTTTCCTCCTCTCTTACCATTTCATGCCACACTATCATCTTCAAGATCCAAAAGCTTTAGATGACTAGCCCAACTGAAAGCCTGCATATTGAATAGCAAGTAAACCCTTTCCTGACTCCATTGCCCAATGGTCTTGAATGTTCCCTGGAGTATCTCTCCTTTGCCTAAAATCTTCTTCGCTCATCCTTGTCTTATATTGAACCCTTCTTTCCTGATTCCCAACAACCAAACATACATCAAAAATACAAACCCCGAGCCTTATAACTATCCTAACATCTTAACACTGAGCTTCAAAGACATAAAACCTTTGCTCATATAGAGAGATCCCTCTCTGGACCCAGGAGGGCTAGATCCTGAGGTCTGAAAGTGGTTCTGATGATGTCTCATCTTTTGGTCTTGCCAATCTGGCCAAAACATGGGAACCCCAACATAATGGTGACTCCGTTGGGGACTTCTGAGAGCCTATAATTGCTAAACATTAGTCTATCCCCCAGTATCGTCACCAACATAATGGCGACTCCACTAGGGAAGTTCTGAGTACTTTCCACCTCACCACATCACTAGAGCCTCATAAACCTACAATCTCTGGTTAGGTTGGCAATAAAATATTCCTGTTCACAATCAACTCATATAACACTTGTTGTGTTTTCTCCCACACTCTTAGATAGAGTCTAGAAAGGGCCAGGTAGCCTCCAGATCTCACCCTCTTTCAGAGGTGACATATCTGGTAAATGCCCTCCCAGTCAATCTCTGTTTAGAGTTTGCTGTGTTTTCGGGATATTCTTGAAAAGGGATATTTCACAAGCACTGTGGTGGACAGTGTCCCCCCCCAGTAACATCCTAAACCCTCCACCTGGCGACTCCATAGTTCCTAAATGGTTAAAAGACTCCACTGGTGATCAGTAGGCCTGCTGATTATCTTGGTTCCACATAAGACTCCACTAGGAGACCAACCTCCATTACAACATCAGCCACAATAGAATTAACTAGTAGGGCTAAGCTGCTTGGTTAGAAAATAGCATTCTGGCTTCAAGGAGCATTCACACAAGAGCTTACCCCAACCCAAACCCACCTGGAATAGTTGACAACCCTGAGAACATCCTCAAGAAGTCTCCTACACTTAAAAGACCAACTATTCCCAGACACATCCATAGAGCTAACTCTGCACCAGAAGATTTTACAGCGCTATTAGACCCACCTTTTGACCTAGACCTACCAAATAGGCTACCAAGAACTAGGTCATTCAGTGTTTTAGACCAGCCAGACCTTGAGCTTCCTGGTTCACCACCTCAAAGTGGTAAACCCATTAGGAATAGATATACCCCTCCATCTACACCCCCTGATATTCACTTTCTGCAAAACTTGGGACTCAGTCATCCTAGATCTATTCATCTAACTTCTGCTGGTCCTATTATCCCTGTCATCCATATACCAGCAGCTCGGGCTATCCCTTTACCTCACCAGAACATCATCATGGCAGCCTGGTATGCACCTTTGGTTTTACCCCAACCTCTAGTACCACTACCCAATGATTATCAATCAAAAATCCCACACTTCACTACAAAAGAATCCACTACAGCTCAGCACCATGTAGATAGGATGGAAGATTATTTTGACTACATGGAGATAGATGATGATAGAGTCAAAATCAGAATCTTTTCCCAGAGTTTAGGAGGTGATGTGAAGAAATGGTTCAAAGGCTTACCTCCTAATAGTATCCAAGACCTCGCCGCTTTATATCAAACCTTCATAAAAAAATGGGAAGTTAAGGCCAATCCTCGCCAGATCCTAGAAGAATACATGAACCTAAAAAGAAATGTAGGAGAGAGTGTCCATGACTACTCTACAAGGTTTAACAGTGTTTATAATGCTCTTCCTCCACATATGAAACCTCCCCAAGGTATGGCACTAGTGAAATATCCTGAAGGCTTTGATGCTGACATGGCCTATCAGCTTAGGGAGAGAGATTACAACACATTGGAAGACATGTAAAAGGGAGCAGTGAGTGTTGAGGCTAACCTGATTAAGAAAAAAGCAAGATTGAGAGCTGACAAAAGGGTAACATATAGAGATGACAATGTGGCTTCCACATCTAACCCAAATTACGACCGTTTATCAAAAATTGTGGAAAAGCTACAGCAAATGATGGAAAATATGGTTGTCACAGTTAGCAATCAGAATAAAAACCAGAATCATAACCAGAACCAAAACTTTAGAAGAAACAACACCCCTCCCAACAGACAAAGAGAATCAGATCAACAAGTTATTCCCCCATTTCAAGAAAACTTCCTTGATGAAGATGAGGGAATCATAGAAGAGTCTGAGGGGAACACAATAAACATGTTTGAAACAGAAAACTCAATCCACAACTGTTACACATAAGAGGATCAGCCCTCACCCTCATATTGGGATGTGGAAAGGTTAGAATATGAGGATTACAGACTTGGATTTGAAAATGCTATCATGCAGGTCAGAGAACAGTATGAACTTAGGAGCAAAAAGAGCCTAGACACTTCTAAACCAAAAGCTTCTGAGATTACCATCAAGAAAAGACCTGAGAAAACTTCTAAAGTGGCTGCTGAAAGTAGCAAACCATCAGCCGAGAGTTCTGGGAATAACAAAGAAAAAGACAACCAAAACACTGAAAAACAAGGTCAATCAACTAGCAGCACTAGCACTACAGTTAGTGCTCTTGATAAAACAGTTCCAATCCTGTACATAGTGAGCATCAACCCACTGATTCATCCACTAAGGAAGTGGCTAACAATACAGAGTTGAACATTCCAAAGATTCAATCCCCCTTCAATTTGGAGAGCGAGATTTCTAAAATCAAAATCTCTATCCCACTCTCTGAGTTGGCCGCTCAAGATGTATATAAAGGAAAAATTTTGAAAGCTCTGAACCTAGGTGAAAACAGTGACACTGTCAATTTGAGTGATGATCAACCAGCACTTTTGTTTGGTCCAAAGATAGAGGGAAAATTTCAGTAAGGGGTAGTTCCCCCTTTTTATGTCAGTCTCAATATCCATGACAAGTTCCTCCACAATGCAATGCATGAATCTGGAGCATCTCACAACTTAATGCCTAAGGTAGTAATGGAAAAACTAGGCCTAGAGATAACTCGCCCCTATAAATATTTGTATTCATTTGACTCTAGCAGGGTAAAGTGTCTTGGCCTGATCAAAGACTTATGTGTAAGCCTTACCCAAATTCCAGCAAAATGTATGGTCATGGATGTTGTGGTGGCAGATGTGCCACCTAAGTATGGTATGCTATTTTCAAGGTCATGGGGAGCCAAGCTGCAAGGTACAATGCATATGGATGGGGCATATGCCACAATCCTTGTTTTTAGCCAACTGAGGAGACTGTATAGGGAGGCACAAATGAAGTTCTTAGTTAGTAGCCCTGAAAAGCCTAAAAATTCTCCCTTGTACTCTGTGCATACAGATCTGGACTCCTTTTTTTTCTGTAACGATGAATCCTTGGGAGAGCCAGAATCAGAAAGCAGAGATTCAATCACTGAAACAGAGACCACATATTTTAACATAATGGCCACTCTAGACCTAGTGGAAAATGAAGAAGAAAACCGGGGACAGTGCACTAAAAATGAAACTCTGAGTAGACCAGAAACAGATTCAGGGAAAGAACGCTACTAGCCAACTAGTCACCTCTCTGATTTCCACACCCATTTTGAGAAACAAAACAACCCACAGCCTAGTGCAGACCCTATAACGCAACATAATGGAAAACCCAGACGAAAGGAAGAAAACAATGATAAGCACGAGAACGAGCCCTTATGGGAAATGAGTTTCGATGGGTCCTGTACTAGAAGGACAACAGGAGCAGGGGTGTGGGTACATAACACATAGAGTGACTACGCAGAGAGCCACGCCTGCAACCTGCATTTCAAATGTACCAATAATATCGCAGAATACAAGGCTCTTATCCTGGGTTTAAATCTGTTGAATAAATTAGGAACCCGTAGGATAGCCGTGCAGGGAGACTCTGAGTTGGTTATAAAACAAGTGAATGGTGAATACACAGCGAAACACCCTAGGTTGAGAGCGTACAGGAATGATGCTATGGATATATTGAAAACATTTGTGGAATACGAACTATTGTTTGTCCCTAGGAGTAAAAACGTAATTGCGAATGGATTAGCCTGCATAGCTAGTTCATACCTTGAGACCCCCAGTGACCAACAAATCATCATTTAGACCAAATTCAGACCTACAGTGCCAGATAATGAAAAATATTGGCAGGTCTTTGAGGGCGATAAGCAGATTGAAGATTTCCTAATAGGCAGGAACGAGTTTGAATTTTCCGATTCAGACTCTAAGTCGAATGATAGCTGCCTAAGTGAAGAGCTCTCAGATGAAGAAACGCCACCCTGTAACATAGAAATAAACACTTTGAACGAACAAATTGGAAATTCTACCGAAAAATATGAAAACGCAGGAAATAACGAAATAGAGGTGCTGCAGACCCGAGATAAGAACATACCCCGGGGTCTGGCACCTTTAGAGGACCTTTTTGACTTCGATGATGTAGCGAAAAAGCCCACTATAGAGCACGCAGACTCTGATGTCGAGGAATGCAACATAGGCACAGAAGATAAACCCAGGGTGATTAAATTGGCTAAGTCCCTACCTGCAAACATGAAAGAAAAAAAAATACATTGACCTATTTAAGGAATTCATTGATGTGTTTGCAGGGAGCTATGAAGACCTGAAGGCCTATGACACGAACATCATACAGCACAAAATACCTTTGAAAGAGAATCAGAAACCCGTCAGATAAAAACTTCGCAGAATAAACCCAAAACAATTGCCTGCAGTGGAAAAAGAGATTAAGAAAATGTATGAGGCAGGCATAATTGTTCCTGTAAGGTTCTCTGATTGGGTCTCAAACCTTGTAGATGTGAGAAAGAAAACAGGAGAGATCAGACTGTGCATAGATTTCAGGAACCTTAACAGAGCCTCACTCAAAGACAATTACCCTTTTCCAAAGATGGAACACATTCTTCAGAAGGTAGTAGGCTCAAAGAGGATCTCCCTATTAGATGGCTTCTCAGGTTATAACCAGGTGTTAGTACTCCCAGAAGATCAACTCAAGACAGCTTTTACCACTCCTTGGGGCACCTTTATGTATGAAAAAATGCCCTTTAGACTGATGAACACTGGTGCCACCTTCCAACGAGAAATGGACATAGCTTTTTCAGATGAAGCAGGACATTTCATTGTTATCTACCTGGATGACATAATAGTCTACTCCAAGACTGATGAAGAACACCTGGAACATCTGAGAAGAGTATTTGAAAAACGTAGAAGGTTTGGTCTGTCATTGAATCCTAAAAAGACTATATTTGGGCTGCAAGAAGGTAAACTTCTTGGCCACATTATATCTGAGAAGGGAATTAGGATAGACCCATAGAGAGTTGAGGGAATACTACAGATCACACACCCAAGAAATATCAAAGAGTTACAGTCCTTCATTGGGAAAATCAACTTCCTCGGGAGGTTTATTCCAAACTTAGCTAAACACCTCAGGAATATGACTAACATGTTAAAGAAAGGTGCAAGAGTTAAGTGGACTGTTGGGGCTAAGAAATCTTTTGAATCAGTTAAACTTGCACTCACC